>VZTH01008326.1:500171-581815 GCA_013397815.1 Aleadryas rufinucha | reverse complement strand
CACTGAAACAGTGCCTGGCCCTTTGACAGCTTCAAACCAGGCCCAGGATCCTACAGCACCATCAGCCTGAGCAAAGATGTTCCATTTTCCCTCGACTCCTCCCCTTCCCTGGTCACAAAACAAAGCAAAACAAAAGACACCCTGCAGAGAAGGATGGATGGATTGATGATTTGGGTTGTTTTGTGTTTTTGCATTTAAATGAGAAGGAATAATTGGGGGAGGTGGGAGGGAGAAGAAACAATACTGAGGAGGATTAGTGATATTTGGGGCACATCTGTTGGAGAAATGAATTAGTCTGTGGATTTCAGAAATTATGAGCATGTTCTCAAGATGATATATGCTCAGTGTTGCATGATCACTGGACCTCATTTTCCTATGCAATTTCCACCAGTGCTAGCAAGAACAGAGCATAGACAAAAGTCACAACTGAATACCTGTGTTCTCTTCCTTCTGTATTTGTTGAGGATTAGAAATTCCCAGGCACTGAGCTTCCACTCCGTCTATACCAGGCAACACACCTTTCACCTTCCAGCCATGAGGCCAGAACAGTGGGAGCACCAGAAGTGAAACCAAGATTTTTTAGAAGTATTGCGATTTTTTTTTTCCTGATAGCAACCTGGTGAGCAAGGAGCCAGATTCTACAGTAAAATATTCTCCATTAAAGAAAACACCAAATTCTGAAGCCCACCTTATGGTTTGGGAAAGAAAAGAGGTAACTCAGGATTTTACAGCCCACGGATTGGTGCCAATACCTCCAAAAAAAGCCCCAGATGGTTGTTTTGCAGAGGTGGGGCACATACTCAATAGCAAACTGATGAAGAGACATCTGTGTGAAACCTGGGCACTGATCTCCTGCAATGAGCCAGTGGGCAGGGGCACACACAATGTCTGGTTTCCCCCTGCTGCCTGCTCGCACAGCACCAGACATAATCACCCGCGGGCTTCTGAGGAAATGCTGAGGAAAAGCACTTTTTTGGAATGTTTTAGATGTGGTGGAGGAGAAAAACCCATAGAATCACAGGATCATTTTGGTTGGAAAAGGCCTTTAGCATCCAAGCCTTTAGCCTGCCACACCTACTTAACAACAAATTTTGCCCTAGGGGGTCCAATGAGTAATTTCTTAATGTCTTAATCTTTATTCTTGACTGACTTGACAACGGTCTCTTAGCTCTCTAAATTATTGAACCATTTATTGTAATGCACAGGGCCCTTGCAAGGTGTCATCTCCTTCTGCATTTGACCTGTAAGGTAAAGCTTTAGGGACCTTTTAGGTTCTGTCTCTCCCACAGAACTAAACACAGTACAGATCTACACAAGAGAAAAAAGAAATGTACAAAAATTTCCAGTTATGTTGAACTCTGTGGCAGGTTTACATGTAAGACAATTCACCATAATGCAAATTGCAGTGATTTGGTGTAAGATACGGTGATGAAGCAGTGCCTTTCAATAAAAGCATAAGCTTTATCTCTGGATGTATTATCAGGGGATGACATTATTACAGATGTCAAAGATAAAATTCAAACTAGATTATGCCATTGTGTCTGCAATTTGCATTGTCTTACTTCGAATAAATCTCTTCCTAAAAATCCCACCTTAAAACCAGTGAAGAAGCTGGAGGTGTAAGAACAAAGCACCCCTTTGCATAACACATTCATTTACAGAGGAATATCCCTCCCTCCATTTATTTTTAAGAGGCACAATCACCCTCTGCCTTTACTATATATATATCTGATATTATATTTTGTTTTCTTGGCTCTCTATGCCCCTTGATTCCTCTCTCCAGGAGTGTTACTCGAGGAGGGGCATATGGAGGGAACAAAGGCTGGAGCAGCCACCATGGCTGGCAGGACAGATTCTCTTTGGGACAACCTTTGCAGGCTGATCCATATTTGCATCTCTGCACACCTGCAGGCACCTCAGCATGGGAACCACCTGCCAGGCCTGGTTCTCACCTCCTTCCATGGGCAGCAGTGAGACAGAAGAAGGGGACAGACTCATTGTGCTTCTGCTCAGATGACAAAAAAGATTATTTCATCCCACAGAGTTGCAATTTTTCCTGGGCACCAAATGCCACCACCAGGACCACTAACTCCACAAGGCTGCTGTTCCACAGGCTGTTTTGGCCTCACAGTAGGCTTTTCAAAATACATTAAACTATTTATGTGAATGAGGAAAGCAAGCAAGGCGTGGTGGCTGTGGCAGGGGTGTGTATGCAATAACATCTTTTATCAACAGGAACTCAGGAGCTGGAAAACCCAACACACTTTCAGGCACCATCAGGCTTCCTGCTCACTTTCAGCCTGGTTTCCCTAAGTTGCTTTCCACAGAGATCACCAAAGGGTTGCAACTCCCAGTTCCTAAACTGGTAGGCAAGAGGAAAGCTGCAGCACTTATTTTTTATCAAGTTAGCATCTCAAAGCAGTTCAAAAAGGGAACACATCTGCAAATAACTGCCCTCAGAAAGAAGAAGAAAAATTGAGGTTAAAGAATACACAGAAAAGATCAGTGTCTCCCTTTCAAGGGCAAACATTGCTTTTTTCTTTAGGAGAGTTCAGCCCTTATTTCACTAAGATCCCACTAAATTTTCTCCACGTAACTGTTACAGACATGATGATTCAGCTCACAAGAGACAAAACACAGAAGAAGCCATCTCTCCTTGTCCCCAGCAGTCTGCTGTGATTGACTGCACAAGCAGCTAACTCCACATATCTCCACTAAAGGAAGGCTGTTGAGAGCCTGCATTTTGTGTTTTGCATAAATTAGAAGTTTTCCCAGTAAAATCTCACTCTCTTATTTTCTGTGTAATCCAAGACTGTACTAAATATTATGGCAATTTAGAACCAAGCAGAGACCTCAAATCAAATCATGCCCCCTAACATCCTAGGTGGTCCCAGAAGCTCTGGTGGAAAGAAGCATAATGGCCAATTAGCATGAATAACTGAAGAGAAGCCATAAAATATTAATAATGCAACAGAAAACCATGCTTAAAGTCAATCTACTATAGTAATTACATGTTAGGAAGCTAGGATTTCAGAGCTCTATATTTTCATTTTATATGAGAAGAATTAGCTTAAAAGAAAGGTATACTTAAAAACTGTGTAACTGTCTTTACTGTGAATTGTGGTTCAGAGGTTTAGCATCATGGAGTAGATAGTGCTGGCAAAACAAGATGCTCATCACATTCCCATTGTTATACATTGAAAGAGAATTCTGAAAAAAAGCCAATCAAAAATGCCCCTTTGCTTGTCAAATTAAAAGGATTAGGGTTAAAAAGATAATCCCATAATCTTATGTTTTGCTAGCCTCAAAAATATTTGGTACAAAGCTCAGGAGTACAAACTGAAAACAAAAAGCAACTTAATCAGGGAAACTGACTTTTTCTTAATGAGTCCTGAAAAAGGGATTGTCATCTCACACACATCTTGCACAGAAAATCTCAAAATCCATGTATTTTTAAACCTACAGAACAGATGGAAATTCAAAAGTTACTTTCTTAAAAAGTATTTTTAAATGGACTCATAAAAAATTAATCCAGCCAGCTTCCACAACTTGTACTTAACTCTGTTTACATCAGTCCAGTAGATTAAAATTCAGCCTTTTTGTTAAATACCATTCAATTTTAAGGTAACTTTAAATGGTTACCATCTTGTTAGAGTTAATACACTTCATTGTGTCAATTAGAAGTTGTTTAATTATTAATATAAGGCACTCATCTTCATATCTTCATCTTACAATATGCACATCAGTTATGCTGACCCTTTGAAGCTGGCCTATCTAATTAAAATATGCTTTTTAATTATACTATATGAAAATGCTGTTTAAAAGGTCTCATATGCTTCTCTATGGAGAATTTGAGAGACAGCTTGAAGTAAAGTATCTTCATCTTGATTTTTAGAAACGGAGCGTTCAGACTGGTGGCTGCTCGGGAAGTCGCGTTTCGGGGGCAGCGTACAGTGCGGGTCGCAGAACAAAACCCGCCCCAGGAGGAGCAGGGCTGGGATGCAGGCACTGAACCATGATGCTCTAAACAAAAGAGCATTTGCAACAACAATGAAGTTGTGGTTCCCACCACGCTCTGCACAACTGTAATTATCTTGACGTTCAAGGCCAAGTGCCTCAGTCTGGTGCTCAACTGTCGAAACTTTCAATCATCATAACACAAAGAACTGAGACACAAGAAACTATTTTATGCTATTTTCCTTCTAACAGGATATCATCCTGATACCCTCATCTCTGCACACAACCATCTTTCCTGCCACTTTCCCATTGTTTATCCACTGAAAAAAATAAAAATGTCTAATTTGGGAATTATAAATATGTATACAGAAGTTCAGCATGTTTTTCATAATTCAGTCTTACTGCTTCCCAGTTCTGTTTCCCAGTTTTTTATTTACAGACAGGAGAAAAGGAGCCCCATTACCTTAATCCTTGGAAGTTAAATTTCTTTTTTGTTTTGGAAGATCTAAAATATTTCACTTCAGATGTCCTGGAATTCCTTTTTTTTTTGTCTTCACCTCTGATCTGCTGTGAACACTGTGAGGGGCTTTCCAGAACATAAGGTATACTGGAAAAAAATACTATCTCATTATGATTTTATCTTCTGCACAAATAACTTACAGGCAAGTTGTTGGGTTTTTCTCCTCCTTTCTCTTCTCCTTTTTCCTTATTTGATTTGTTTTCAGTGGGAAAAAACCACCACTTAAAGGGTAGTCTAATATATGGGTTGTTTTGACATTTAACAAGTGTATATCTGGGTAATGAGAATGCACTTGTGCAGCTTAAAATGTTATCCAGCTAACCTTTTTGAAATTAAACAATGAGGAAAAAAAACCCCCAAATCTTACGTTACACAAGGCTCAACTTGGCTAAATTAATAAAAACACAATTGTGAACTACGGTCACAGAGAAATTTGCTGTTGTTTAATAAACTATTTAAAATATTTTAATTAAAACAAACCTCCATGTGTGTAATTTCTGTCAGACCAATGATCTGCAATGCATATATATGTTCACAATTATGACAGTGTGTGGGAATTCAGCTACATCAGTGAGGAGGGGTTTTACATGTACCTATAAAATTATTATATCAAATACCTCCACTTTGATTAATTATGCTTCACTTCCCACGGTTTTTTTTTAGTTTTACCAATGATGATAAGAAGGTGCACTATAACAAAGGTTTTCAAATAGCCTGAGAGAATTGTGACTCCCATTTAGGTGTGGTAAGAGAAATACCATTAATATAAAACCAGGAGAATAATTCAAGAAACTGCTCAAAATTGACAGAGCAATATACAAACAAAATACAAGTACAACAGGTTAAAGACAGTAAAAGAGATTTTACATGTGCTAGAACAAAGGGAATCCTAAATTTAGACCAGTCTGTTGTTAACCAGGATGCCAATAGGAAACCTGAGGTGCTCGCTCTGTATCTCTCTCCCACTGGACACCACTGATAAGCTCATAACACATTTCCTTGCCAAGGGGTGGGAAGAGAAGTCAGGTGCCAGAGGCAGGCAGGCACCCACGCCAGGTTAGCAGCTTGCCTTGCTCATGCAAAGCCAGCTGCCTGACAGCAAACAGGAGCTTAGCTGGGCATTGTGTCAGGGTCAAATGTGTTATTTTCACAACAGGTATTTAATAAAGTTTGACTTGAGAAAAGAGACTGAAACCAATGTTAGCCATGATGGGGGGTTGGACTAGCTGATCTTCAGAGGCTCCTTCCAATCCCAAACATCCCGAGGTTATACCTGGCCATCAGGGCTTGATACTAAACACCTGCATTGTAGAAGAGCTAGGGCAGCATCTGTTCCACAGCTGCAACCCTGTCCCACCAGAGTCTGTGCTTGCAGGCCTCTCATGTCTGCAGGCCTTGACTTCATACTGCACAGCCCACAGCCAAAATCCTGCCTTCTCTCCATATTTCACCGTGATCTCACAGACACCAAGGGCATTAAGAGCAAGCAGGTGTAAAAATATAACTGTGAGAATGGAACCATCCTAAAACAGGTTACTGCCTAAGTTATCTGGTTACTGAATTTTAGCTACATGCTACTTTTACTTTTTTTTTTTAATTACCAAAATGTGGGGAGAAAGTGTAAAATGATCAGTGCTAGACTCTTCAGCTGACAAATGAGAGGAGTGGCTAAATGAAGGAAAGAAGAAGCCAGCCCCACACCTGTCTTAGGGAGAAGCAAAAGAAAATAAGGCATAATCAGTAAGGAGGATTTCCTACACCCTGAACTGTTTGGAAGAGCTGAATTCATAACTATATTGGAGATAATTACTCAGGTAGCTTCTGAAGCCAGAGCTAAGTGATTACATTGGTGTGTGATCTGCTGCTTGCTTCTACAAAGCACCCATGGTGCCTCCACTGCAGGAGCATCCAGGAAGAACATGAGTCCTGTTGAATAATTCTAAAACTAATTAAAAAGAACAAATACAACATGAAGTCTGTAGCTAGGTTTCCACATGACAGCAAGGGACTTTGATCAGTGCAAATACTTCCATGGGCAAGGAAGATAAGACACAAGGCTCCAGAAGAGGCATCCGAACACCCAGCACTTGCAGCAGTTCAGCTGAATCAAAGACCATCCCATACACAGCATCTTGGGGTGAGGAGCAAGGAGGGTTTGGACACGACTGAGAAAACTGTGGAATTTTAAACAGTAGCTAGTTTATGCACATGAGAATGAGGGCAATACGATAAAACTCTTTGCCTGGGTTTATGAAAAAGCATAGCAGATTGCTGTGAAGGCTGCAGGACATGTACAGCATTTGAGAACTAAACTCTCAACAAACACGCCACAGTAATCCAATTAGGAAAGGCTTTTTGCATCCTGACAAGTGAGCGTAGGTTGAAGATTAGCTGAAGGACATATCCTCCAGACAAAAACCCACCTAGAGAAATGATAGACCTCTTCAGGGAGTCCTGTGAATCTGATATAAACTCCAGATTTGCAACATTCATCTCCTGTGACTTGGTGACAGACGTAGACAGGAATGTAATCAACAGAAACATGACAATAATAGACTTCAGAATGTGACTGAAATTTTTTACTCTGTTTTTATTGTTTCAGTTATCTTCTGGAGCAAGCAGTCATGCAGTTGTGATATCTGGGCCACAGCCTCAGGTCCAGCCCAGCATCACCTGGGTTCAGCCATAAGGCTTGTGGGTGTGCTGGCCCCATCCCTGCATACATGAACAGCAAACCTTGCCACAAAACCAAGCAAGGACCTGTTTTAACATGCACAGCAAGTCTCAGAGTTAAACACACCAGATGAGTGGGCACGCGGACTTCTGCCGAGAATCTGTGTCAGGAAAGAAATGTCTTATACAGGGATTCCCCCCAGGTTTCCAGCCACGGGCAGCCCAGGAATGGCCTTTCCTCAGCTGCTCTTGACCTTATTTTGATGCAGCCCAGGACACAAATGGCTTTCTGGGCTGTAAGAGCACATTGCCAGCTCATGTCCAGCCTCTCATACACCAGCACTGCTGAGTCCTTCCTGGCAAGGCTCCCCTTGATCTGTTCATCCCCCAGCCTGTGTTGATACTGGCGTGCTCCGACCCAGGTGCAGCACCTTGCTCTTGGTCTTCTTAAACCTCATGAGATTCCCATGGGCCCATTTCTCCAGCTTGTCCAGGTCCCTCTGGATGGCATCCCATCCTTCAGGCCTGTCAACTACACCACTCAGCTTGGTGTCATCTGTAAATTTGCAGAGGGTGTGCTCGATCCCTTAGTCTGTGTCATTGATGATAATAAATAACAATAATGACAGCCTTTTCCAGCTTTTACTCTCATGCTCTGAAAAGTGTTTGGAGGATTTAAGCTCTGCTTCTGGACTATCCATTGCAGTGCTTACGGGGTCCTTGCCAGGCACTTGTGCTTGGGTGCTTGGAAGGGGCTGGGAGGAAACAGAGGCACCTGGCTGTACACAACTGCTGCCAACCCTGGGGTCACAGCTTGCCATGTCTACACCAATGGAGATGCCCACTTATTCAGTAAAAGTAGAAAAGGGCTGATGAGACAGAGAAAGTTGAAGATGGATGGAAAAGATTGTGCTGGGACATCAGCCAAGGGGTACTAATTGTAAGAATGGACCTTATAAGCAAATTTATCTTTCCATCAGATATGAAAAAGCTCAGTCACAGGTCCACAGCAATCAAAGGCAAATGGTGCTGCAGTTATGAAGACCTAGTTTCACTACAAGGATCAGAATAATGGCATGGCACAGCACTGCTGAAAAACAAAAAACATTAGAAAAATGTCTAAGCCTTCAACACTGTCTAGACCTTCACTGGGATGCAACCACCCTCCACAAGCTTTTTCACAGTATTGCCATACAGAAACTGCAAGGTAAGGCAACCAGGTATTCTAATTGAGGCACTGAGAAACAATGAAAGTTAGCCAGCACTCTTCTTCAACTTTTCCTGCATCTAAAATCAGCAGAAAAACTTCATAAAAACCTGTTAAGAGTTCAAATTATGGAAATACTGCAAATCACCTAGTACTCTAATAACTGTAATTATATTTAAACTCTTAAAATTGACTGTAAGTTTTTTAGAGTATTAGACCTTGCCTAGGTTTTCATCTCTTTAGTATATAAAACCACCTGGAATCCAGTAGCATAACTGTGAAGACCTAGACTAAAGGATACTGTTAAAGTAGCAATGATGCAAAACATTTCAGTACTTTCATTGTGTTCCCTTATTATTTGAATGAAGTATCAGAGAAATGACACATGAAGCTGTCATGTGGCAAGGACAACGTCCCTACATTCATGGCAATGTTTGTGAATGACAGAATTTCTTATTTGGTATTTTGTATTAAAGAAAAACTTGGTCATGGCTGCTTGAAAGTGCTGTCAAAGCCCCACAAGCCTGTAAGGATAACTTTAGTTCAGTCTTGCTGTCACAAAACCATGGCCTTTCATAAGCTAAACAAGGAGTTAAAGATGCAGCGAGGAACCTGAAGGAATCAAATTTAGATTTGCTGTACAGGATTTGGCTGTACACACCTGTGATCCCACTGAGCTGCAGAAGTGCAACTGAGTGGAATTTCAGACCTTCTTGCACAAGATAAAACACTCATTACGACTACTGTGGCTGCCAGATTTCTCTACCTGAAAGCTGAAATTCCCTGAAATAAATCTTTCTGGCCTGAAAAACGAGAATCTGGTATCAGAGTTAGCTGAGAAATTACTATCTGAAGAATGTATATAAGTAAAGATAAAGCATAAGATATCCTTACATTTACTTTTATGTTCTATGTTTGCAAGAGCCAAACACTGAGAACTTACTAAGCAATATGATTAGAGACTTCTGGCAGGATGCTGAGAAACCAGCTATAATTACCTTTTCATGACACAAAGTCAGAATTCATAGCAGGCACATTAGATGTCATGATTCCTCATGTCAATATGATATCACAAATACAAATTAGGAGGGAAAAAAGTGTAACACGCAGGAGATCTCTAATTGCTGTATTTGATTACTAAAAGATTTACTACGTAAGATTTCTCTGTCTGAAGTGAAATCCAAGGAGAGATGCAAAGGATATGGGGAATTGTCTGATGATCTTTTCCCCCTACAAACTGCTCCTTGCTACGGGTTGCATAGCAAAGGAGGCAGAGAGAATGTGATAATGCTAAGGAGAACTGTGGGAACATTAAATCTCTTCCTTATTTCAGGGGCTGGTGGGGTTTTTTTTCCATTACAGTGCTTTTGTTCTGTGTCAATTAAATTTTGCTTTTTTGGGAACATGGCCACAGAGGAGAGCAGTCTTGGAGGCTGCTGAGCAGAAGGACTGCGAGCACAGCACTGAAGGAGGCACCCACTCATGGCAGGGCAGGAATAGTGGGAATTCACACCAAAAAGGTGCCAACTTATGGCCACAGTGGTGTGCTCTAGGAGGCACCAGGATGGGGCTGGAAGTACAGCTCATGCAGGAGCTGCTGTGGCACCCATGCCTCCAAAACTGGTGTGGATGACATGATGCATTTGCACTTCAGGGGGCTGCCCCCTGGGGAGTACAGACAATTCCACCAGTGTCTAAGCCTTCACCTACAGCTCATCTCAGCTGCTTCTGCAGCGCTCAAAGATATATGAAATGGAGCTGGAAAAATGACACAGGCTTTATATAGTGTTCATTAAATTTGTTTGCTTAACTAAAATTATGTCCTTTAACCCTTCAGTCATGAACACAGCTCTCTGCCATCAATGGAACAATTATTAGTGTGTGCATTGTTCACTTCTCTGCATTAATTTGTACATAAAGAAAAGAAGTTAAAGAGATTGTAAGTCTGAAAAAAATATGATTAAAAATATATTTACTTCCCCACTCACCGCCTTACATCACAGGAAGTGAAGTGAATTCCAAATCACCCCAGCCTAGCCAGTAATCAGGTTTCAGAAATACCTTGTAGAAGCTCAGTTTACCTTTGTGCCCGTAACAGAAGACTGCTGAAGACAGAGAAACTTTCATCATGTATAAATGACTAACAATTACATCAAAACAAATGGAGGGCTTCAAAGCAGGGTGGAAAAATGGAGGGAAATTCCATCCTATTAAGATAGGACATAATTGTCTTGTACAGGAAATAAACACTATATTTTTAGCAGGTGACCAGTCAGATAGAATCAGCACGGGGTTATGATTGTGTAGTGATTTCTCATTAAATTGCAGCCTATCTCCCCAGAGGGATGACAGATCTTAGTATTTTCTTATAATTATTTTTCTATGTAGGCTCTTAACTGGGAAATGGAAACATGAGAGCTCCCAAAGCAGGCGGCATTTCATAGACTATTACCATCCATATTTCTTCTTTTACAATTAATTCAAAGATTTGTAAGTACCTCATACTGGTATACTACTACACTGAGTTAGTACCATGATAAAATTTCAGTAATACCAGAATCTTCCAACCTTCGGATCCAGCAATTCTCTGCTCATTCGGATCTATGGCCACTGCATTCCATGAGCCAATACACACTGCTGCTTTTGAAACCTATGCTATTTACGTATCAAATAGATAGAAAATCTGGGTTGCTGTAAACAATAAATTTACATCCAAGCTGAAAACACAGTATTGATTGATAGATATAAACTGAACTTGCAAATGGATATGAACATATTTAAAGAAAGTATTAAAATAATAGGTAAAATAACAATGCTTAGAGGAGATTGGGACAAAATTCAATAATGCATCTTCATAAAATATTTCTGGTAATAGATTACTTGTTGATAACATTTTTAACCTTGCTCTGTAAAGGGGATGAAAATCAGCGAACTAATGGCCACTGTATGTGGGTAGGTGTTTGGGTTTGATGAATTAAACATTGTAATGCAACGTGGAACCTAAAGGCATCAATGTAACGTAAACCAACCACAGAGCAGACACTAAATTTCTACTGCATTCACTCAGTAATAAAACAGAAATATTCAATAATATTTGTATCAATTTATGGGATAAGGTATTCCAGATCCCTCTTTATCATGGTTGGAAGTGTTTTTCCCTGGCCAATCTGAATGCAGTCAAACTGTCCTTCCAAAGAAGAAAGTGTTTCACTCAAGTGTAGTTAAGTCTGACAGCAAAGCTATAAGCAGTGCTCATTCCTTAACTTCTGACCACTTTTAATACCCTGGTAGCAGGACAGTTAATTTTTAACTCAACAACTATGCACTGAAAATAGACTTACAGATCAAATATTTCTTTGTGTATGAATAATACGGTGCTTCTCTTCTAAATATGTACTGTGTTTGTTCTGACTACAGCATTAAGTATTAAGCATGTTCATCAATTATTAATATAAGCTTATTATCTTTCATTTAAAAACTATATTTAGCCTTTTTTTCTGAAGATTCCTAGCAAGAGATTCTAAAAATGTGATGGAATGCATGTCATTCCAAAACTAAGACATGGATTCATTAACATAATTTTTATGCATATCTTTGGTAATGAAACTTGCTACTTTGAAGCATTCCTATTTACAGTATCATAGTATGCAAACATTTTTAATGAAATCTACTGATCATAAAATCTATTTTGTGATGCCCAGTTCTGTATTTATTGTGTATTAATGGATAATGAACTTTATAATGTATTTCACCGTGGAAGTCATTCATGAGAAGCTTGGCAGGAAAATTACTCCTCAACAAACACCAATTATCCCAACCATCTCACAGCTCTATTCAGAGATTCTCCCATCAGGCAAAAAATTTATCCCCATCTTCTTAGAAAGGTCCTGCTGCCCTAAGCCCTGCATAAATTTCAGGGAGCATCTCCTGTCCCCCATGCTGGGAAAAGCCAAGTTCCCTTGCTGCCATGTCCCTGCTCACTAATTCCTGGCTCCTTCCACAGTCACATTTTTGATGACAGCCCCGAGGCAAAAGTCAGACAGAGTGAAGGAAAACCCTTCCACCTGGAGGGCTGGATCCACATCATCTAGATTTTTTTTACATCAGAACTTAAATAATTTATGTTTTCAATTTTTTATAACTTCAGCAGTGAGAGGTGGTGTTGGGAACCAGCCCCCTCTGCTTCACCCCTCGTTTGCAGGGGTCACAGCAGACACTGCTGAGCTGTCAGTGTAAATTACAGCCGGCAGCACGTCAGTGCAGAATGCTTAAATGTGTGTGCAATTTCAAATACATAAATAATCCCACTGACTTTACTGAAGCACCAGAAAACATTCACCTAATATTCTTTCGTAACTTCTCAGGAGTGTTTGAGAAGCAACACTTTGATCTTTATTAGCTGTCAAGTCCACGATGAGGCAAAGTACGTTCCTCAGTGGGCTGTGGAGACAGGCCTGGAAGCAGCTACGTCCTTCTGGAGTTTTATCTGAACATTTACAAACCAGAGCTGACTTACAGCATTTCCCTTAAGTGTGTATTATTGAAGCTTTTTGGGAACAAGAAGAATCCTAATGCCCTATGCTGGATGATGACCAAGGGCCG
Organism: Aleadryas rufinucha; assembly: GCA_013397815.1. Taxonomy (NCBI): domain Eukaryota; kingdom Metazoa; phylum Chordata; class Aves; order Passeriformes; genus Aleadryas; species Aleadryas rufinucha. The sequence continues at coordinate 568,856 of VZTH01008326.1, read as the reverse complement.
AGGAGCTCCTTTTGAGGCTGTCCACTCACACTATGCCCTGGTATGCAAAGGGGCCTGTCATGGGTTTACATGCAAACCCATGAACCAGGAGATGTGTCCCACCTCTTTCCTTCCAGACAGAAGAAATGTGTTTGCATAAAGCATTTTGAGCAGAAATTCACACAGCGCAAATCTCTTCAGCAGCTGACAGTCCCCCTGCATGACCTGGAGCAAGGCATGGCTCCTACCACCATGCATACAGAGATATTGGACTTACCCTGACACCCACAAACCTTCTCCTGCCTGGAAGGCAGCACCAGGACTTTTTCTCCCTTTGACTAAGAATGCCAGCAATTTCAGCTTGACACAGAGCTGGCCTGGCTGATGGTCTAACATATAAATCATGGGTCTAAGATAAGATAAACACATACCGGTGTAGTCCTCGTAGCACTCACAAGTGTAGCCCCCCTCTCGGCTCCGACACAGCCCATTGCTCCCGCAAGGGTTGGAGTAGCACAGATCAATTTCCGTCTCACAGTAGTCCCCCGTGAAGCCCGGCGGGCACCGGCACCGCAGCCCGTTGATGGGGTGGATGGGGCGGAACAGGACGGTGTTGGAGCTGATGAACGGGGCCGAGCTGTCAAACTTCAGGACAGAGACACACTTCATGTAGTTCTCACACGGCTCGCGCAAACAGATGTTGTCGTCGAAGGGCAGCACCCTCTGTGTTGAAATCGTGGTCAGCAGCGTCCTGTTGAGGTAGATCTGCTCCTGCAGGTCCTCAGAGGGGAAGAACTTGTTTCGAATGCCACCAGGGAGCAAGGCTGAGAAGGTCACGTTCAGGATATTGGAGCTGACATCCGTGTCATTTTGGATGTTGAAAACAAAGATCCCGTCCTTGGCAGTGGAGAGCACAGTTGCCACCCCCTCCACAAACAGGGACAGGAGGGGAGAAAGGAACCTCTCCTGGGACATGTTCTCCAGCCGCACCGTGATGCTGTTGGTGAGCATGTCGTCCGTGATGATGGTGACACGCAGGGTGCAGATCGCAGTGACACTGTGAACACCATCTGAAGGGAAGAGAGAAAGATAACAGCAATGTCAGAGAGCAGGCTTCAACCTATGGACAGGGAGGCTCCCACAGTCTCCTGAAAATAAAACAGACCTGCAAGGCAGTCAGTTCAGGGCACCAGGATAAGAGAGGGAAATGTATCCACCTTCTGCAGTGACTACCCATGCCTTTTCTCAGGAAAACAAAATAAAATTTCTTAAGAATTGTAACTCAAAGGACCCGAGACATCTCAAAGAGACCAGAATACCCAGAGAAGACCCTAGGGAAATAACTAGCAGGGGTTAGTGTGGAAGCAGTCTGAGGGCCCTATGATGGCCAAGGGGAGGCCAGGAGGAAGGGGACTCTCATTACAGTGACTGCTAGTCTACATGTGCTGGGAAGCTGTTGCTTTTCACAGCACAATACCAAAATTATCTTCTTCAGGTGTGGTCTCAGGCTTAAGGAGCCAGAACTCTGCACAGATGCAGAACTGTGACCAGAGCTTAAGACATAAGTCATCTACGGAAAAAAGTCTTCAGATTTGAATGCCGGAACGTCTTCATTTCTCACAGGTAACTTTGTAAAATATTTTATGAATATTAGAAAAAAAAAACTTAAATAAAATATGCCTGCAGTGAAAAGCAGACATTTAAAAACTCTTCCATTTTATCCTTCCTTTAAGGCATTTCTGATCCTGCTGTGGCTGTTCTGCAATAAAACCCACAATGATAAAAATATAGCACTAATACCTGATGCTGGACTGAGAGATGCCACTGTAAAATTTCAGTACACCCTGAGGCTTACAGTAGTGCTGTGAATGTACAAACTCTAGATTATTCTGTCATTATGGAAAATAATTATGACACAGTGAATGCTAAATTTAATCCAACTTCAATGCAAGTGTGGAATGGGAAGTTGCATCATCTCGGAAATCAAATCACCTACTTTAAATCCATCTCCTTGCTAACATTAGGGGCTCATTAAAATACAGATCACATTACAGAAAATATGGTTAGTATTAGAGCAGCATCTAGAAATCCCAGACGAGATCGAGTGGCTTCCGATAGGAAATGTTCCTTCTGAAAGATGTCATAGTGTAAATAAACAACCATAAATGGGCATGACTTAACCCCATGAGAGAGATGAATTGGTTTGAGTGGCCAACATCAGGCCCAGAGCGGGGTTAAGAACTGAGCCCAATTCCCCTAGGCCACAGCTCAGTGTCACAGACTTGGTCTGAAGTATCCCAGCAATAATCATTACACAAGTAACCTGCTATTAGTCTGATTTCAATTAAACAACAAGGTACGTGCAGAAATGGATTTTGAGTCACATCAATGTAAAATTGCATCAGGAACTGCATTTGAACATCAATCTTAATTCAGTGTGAGATCAAAATTCTAACAGCACAGACTGCTAAATGTCATTTTGCTAAGATTTGTTATCTCAAAGTGTAACTTTATGACCCATTATGGTCACGCAGAAATACAATAGTAAAAATCAGAATGATTTATTTCCTATTCACTATCACCACTTCATCTCAAGTATGGTTTTGTTTTAAAAAGAAATGTATTGTTGCAAGATTTTTCGTCCAGTATTATAGCAACAATATAGTAAATTACAGCAGCATAATTAACAAAATGGTTTTTGACTCCCTCCTCTTATCAGGTTGTCTGTAAAAGCTCAGTTGTTGACTCTTTTCCCCACTGAAGCAGCTTTTATGCAATTAGAAAAATCTCTTCTTCTGTGTGCTACTTTAACTACTGCCTGGCTAAAACCAATCAGCCAGGAGGGATCATTGTCTGGGGTAATCTGTTTGACTTCTCACAGGTAACAAGTGACAAGACAAGAGGAAATGGCCCCAGGTTGCTCCCAGGAGGCTTAGATTGGGTATGAGGAAAAATTTCTTCACCAAAAGGGTGGTCAGGCATTGGAATAGGCAGCCTAGGGAAGTGGTGGAGTCACCATTCCTGGAGGTGTTTAAAACGTGTAGATGTGGCCCTTAGGGACACGGTTAAATGCTGGGCTTGGCAATACCAGGTTAATGGTTGGACTTAATGATTTTAAAGGTCCTTTCCAAACTAAACAAATCTATGATTCTATGATTTTATGTGCCCATCACAGAAGTTCACATATCAGCTTTCATATTCTCCCAAGTTTACAAAAACCTTCTCTCTCTCAGACTCATTCTAGAAATGTGTAGTCTCAGCTTCCATCAAGACCCAAAGCAACCTTTACAAATGACTGGTAGCCAAAATCCTCATGGCAAACTCCTCCTACACGGTCTGTGGATTTCTGGCCAACAGACAACACAGGATACCAGTATTTTCATAAATGACATCCTCAGACTAGTTTACCCATGTCTATCAATTGCACAGCTCATTCCGCGGAAAGGCCAGAACAAACTATTCACGTTTTTCTTTTTCCTAAAGCAATTGACATTTGCCTGTTTGTCCCATAGGGTGCCTGAACTATTTTGCTATTTGTTGCACAATATGCTACAGAAGTTCTCTCATACCAGCCAGAATGCTGGACAATGGGTCCTTTTTTAAAGAAAACACTATGATCTATAGCCCATGGTATGTATAGTAAGAAGACAAAATACGATCCACTGTCTGACAATGCAGTAGAGTCTACAAACTGTCATAATCAATATCAACTGTCATGATACGCAAGAGCTTCCCAGCATTCACAACAGCTATTCTGACACAGTTAATAAATCACTGGAAAAAGCCTGGTGTCAGATACCACACAGCCTCCTTGTTCCATGGGCAGCACAAAAGAAAACTGGGCACAGACGTATAGCTGCAAAATGAAGTTGTGTTTTAAAAGCCAACTCAGCTTTGTGCAACCCTGTTGCAGAGCATCAAAATAAAAAGAGAGAAAAAAAAGGAGCAGAGCATGTGTACTATAGGCAACAAAAGAATGGCACAGCTATAGAGCTGGCTGGACAAGCGCCTCTTTCATATCACCAGTGAGGCTGAGAGCAGCATCACAGGATCTGACCATCTATTCATTCAGAAACTCAAGGAAAGTTGAAACAATCTGCAGTTTTATGAGACCAAATTAGTATCTATTCTACTTTCAACAGACAACATTCACTTTGAGGGCTGGAACAAGTGCAATAAAGAAAGCGGAAATTTTGTCTTTTTTGAGAAATGAATTAGGCCCTAAACACCCAGTAATGTATGTGTTTTGAGATTTACAAGTGAAGTACTCCATGCATGTTTAAAATGTTTACTGCCAGAAATGCCAGAAAATTATCATTAGGAAGTACTATTTTATGGGGTGGCAATACTTCACGGCCTCCAGTGTTTTAGATGCCCATCATATGCAGCTTCCAATCTGCTAAAAAGGCTCAAACAATCAGAGTTTCCAAACGTCTTACACAGCTATAAGAAGTCCCTGTCATGTTATGGCAGGTGCAAGATGGTTTCAGTCAGGGGTGTGAAACAACCTTCTAGTTGCTACACTGGAAAATTCTGGCTGACTTTACTCTTTGGAGCAGACCTTGGCACAGGTGAGTGCACACACATTCCCCAGGCTTAGCTGTCACCAGTTCTCACAGCCATCATGTGGGGGCTTCAGCAAACCGGCTGGATGCATGAGTATTCCTGAAGGAGCTTTAAACACTCAGATCATGCTGGCAGATGGGATGTGCAGGCGTCCTGCTAAGAGTGATTTGAGCAGACAGCCTGGATCTTAGCAGCCAAGCCACCCGGATAGCCTGAGGAAAGGGAAACACAGGACAGACCAAGGAAAAAAAAAGGATTCAACCAATCCCTTTGTTGGCTTGGCTCCTAAATCCCTGTACCAATGGCTTTTGTCACTTTGTCCTCGAGTTTCTCTTCCATAACATAGGGGTAATAGCACTTAACATGTACACTATGAAGTAGTGGGTACAGATGATGAAATGCTGAGACACTGGGGTAACAAAAGCAACACAAATATCCTTAAGAAATCATAAAAGGTTCTTTCAAAAGCTGTTGCAGCCAAGTTTATCAAAAACAAGGTGGAAAGATTAAAATAAGACTCTTAATGTCTCACAGACCAGTGAATGAACAAAGAGAATTCTGAACATGGTGGCTACACCAAAAATGTGTTCACTAAAAATGTGGTCCCTGCACACTGAATTTTTATCCTGGCAATATTATTCTATATATAATTTCTACAAAAGGGCTCTCCAGAAGTTGGAAATCAAAGCAGACTGTTGTCTTTTGAGTCATTGTCATTGCTGAAGAGGATACTTAAAACTAGAATTACTTCACCTTCATACTTCATCAAATTAATGAAAAGATCTAATAGCAAACACATACCCTGATGCATTACAAAGAAAAGAGAAGACAAGAAAGGTTGATGAAAGCTTGACACATTCTAAAATACATTAATAACTAGAAAGTCGACTAAATGAGCATTGTTTCATTATTATTTTTACTTGACAACAAACCTTATCAAATCTGATACTTTAATCTCAGCTTTCTATCTTCTGGCAGTCCATAAACCAAAGAATTTTATTATCTAGAAATGTAAACACAGCAAAGTTTAACTGAAATGTATATTTGGCAATGGCAGCACCTGGCCAGAAAGGTTCTTTTGTTTCTTTTTTAAGTTCGCAGAAATAAAATAATTAACACTTATTTTAGCTTATTGCATACAGAGGTCTTAGTACCAATTTTGAAAGCTATGTACTTTATACAAATACTTTAGCATTGGAGCTTGCTTTCACAGATATACCAACCCAAACCCCTTCCAACTTTGCTTTATAACACATCTGGTAATAGCAGAAGTCAGTCTTTACGACAGCCATGCAAAATCCTTGGCTAGCAATCCAGAGGTTCAAACAACCTCTTGCTCTTTCCAACTCATAAGAAGCAGCCGTGGCCATGGGTAGCAGCCACTGCTTGGTAACAGGCCTTGGAATGATCAAAGCTCCATCCCCATTGCTTCCAGCCATGTCTTTACAAATGGGCGTTAATACATACCTAGTCCAGCACTAAGCCTGGAAGTACTGATGAGGATGCTGTGCTTTCAGCGTCCTCTCCTCTGCCTGGGCAGCAGTAGCACATCAGTAGCACCAGGTCACAGAAATGAATATTGCAGGCAATGCTTGGCTGTCTGAGCAGGGCTGACACCCAAACCACACTTCCCGCTGAGCAAACAGCAGTAAAAAATCAGCAGATGTCAATAAAAGTGAGGCAGAGTGCACAGTCCTGCCCTGAGCTTTAGTTTGCCTCAGAGAATCTGCCAGCATTGCAGGTCTGAGTCCTTTCCTTGCATTGTGTTTCTACAACCATGGAAGCAGATTTAAAATGCATGAAATTTCAGTGTGTTAATATCATCCCTTCCAAACCACCCCTTAAAATATTTTCTCCATTGTGGAAAAGTTCAGGAGCTTATAATGCAAAGAAAATATCCTGAAAAAAAATAAACTGCACAGAAAATGGCAAGTGGAAACCTAAGTAAGATTCCTTGCTGAAACAGCAGGAAAACATTACCAGAAAGGAAAAGGAAAATGGGCATAATTGTGAATTTGCAGATACTCCATCTCAGGGTTTTCCCAGTTAGCAAGCAGCCTGACTGAGGAAGTGTTTCAGGACAGAAAGTGTGTTTGTGACCCCAGTTTTAGTGTCCCCTCAGGGCACCTTGGAAAAGGAAGCGGGGGCTGATTTTGGTCTCAGCTTTCCAAAAGACAAGAGCAATGTCCAGTGGCAAATGTCCCCTCTGTGTCCCTAAAGAGTCTGTGTTTTATGGCAGGAATCAATCAAAGTCCAAAGGTCTCTTTTGCTGGAGAAAAGGGATCTTAAATGGTGCAGTAACAGAAAAGTAACATCCACGAGAAATACACTCCATCACTTGCTTTGTTAAAACATAAACAAATTGTGTATAATATCCCATTATTTCTTAGGCACTAATGAATCCTATCAAAGCCTCCCTTTCTTTGGAATCGGAAACACTACTGATGAGCAATTCTGTCGTTATGTCAAGTTGGATGTAACAACGTGGAGATGACTGTCCTTGGCCACACAAAGCTTATGTTATTGATTTTTGTCCCTTTGTTTCAGGCTGCCAGTCAGCTCCCCACATTTAGGAACACTTACTGCCAACATAAGTTGCGGGCTTTGGAAACAATATATAAAAATAACTATCTATTATTCACACAGTGCCAAAGGTTCACACTGGAACCACTGCTCTGAAGAATGTCAAAGCAGGTCTGCTCCCAAGCCCATTATGCCAAATTCCTGGAGTCATTGCAGGCACACTCGCACAGAGCTTCACTCCTTACCCTGCAGCCCCAAAGAAGAACAGTCTGCCCAAGACATGGCTCGGGGCTGAAAAACCAGGATGGCAAGAGCAGAAAGCAAAACATGAGGGATGAGCAGGGTAAGCATGTGGACACTAGAAACATGCCACATGGACTGCACCTTTTGAGTTGTAAAGGTGGTAAGGGTTTTCCTAAAATCAGGTGTCTGAATCTGTACCTCAACATCTCTCAATTTCCAGAAAGGAAGCATTGGCAGACGCTCAGTTTTGAAAACACTGGCCAATGCTGCTTAGCATCATTTGGAGGAAAGAGGGTTTGGAACAGTCACAGGAAGAGGGGAGACAAAGACATGTTTCCTGGTGTTACAGGGGTATTTTACATTACAGGGTCACATTCTCATTGTGCTGAGGCACATGGTGTATGGAAGTACCTTGGCATACCCAGTCCTGACTGAGCTGCAAGGAAGGGGAAAGTCCTGAGTAAGACATGTCTTTTGGGGAAAAGAAGGTATCTGGGCTTAACTACAGCAAGGCTGGCAGATTAATGGAAGACCAGCAATAGTCCACAGTGGCAGAGTGATTGACAATGTGTGACTGTGCCAGTGACCAGCTCTCCTTAAACCAGCATTAATCACACTGCCTTCAGCACCCTCCAGCTGCCACTGCAGCAACTCAGAGCACCCCAAGGGGTCTTCCCCAGGCCATGGGGTATGTACCTGGGTCATGGCTATGCCAGCCTGTGCCTTGTCACTGCACTGCCCCATGGCAGCAATAGCCACATCCCCACTTCTGAAATGATGTCAGGGTCATTGCAAGCAACAGATCCCAACAAGTCTGTTCAGACACTTCCAGGCAAAGCCACTTCTGCTCACAAGCTGTAGGCACTCTTAATTTCAAGTCAAACCTTAATATACTTCTTTTTGCAAAGAAGACGAATATCTGGAGTACCTGGGAAAGTGGGCAGTGGGACTTGGGGTTCTCACCCCACAGTTCCCTTGGCACCAGCCATACCAGTACCAGCTAAATCAAACAGCTAAAAATACCCAAATTGTGGGAGGATAAATTGCGCATAAAGCAACTGTGAATTCCCGACGTGCATAAGAGAAAAAAACAAACCAATTTTGGTATCATTATCTTTAATGTAGCCTGTGCTGTTCAGGATTATTTACTTTGTACACAATACTGAAAAGAAAAAGAGCATGTTTCAGTCTGCAGCTCGAACAGGGGATTAAGAACAAAGTGATGCCAACTGGATTGCTCAACATTGTACAGGATTGCTTTTCTGAAACCAGCACCTGCAAGCTGAGAATTTTGAAATGTTAATTGGGTTGATAACACTAGTCTAGGGGAACATTTCCTGAGGGTAGGAGGTAAAGCAAGTTAGATCTGCTGGCAGGAATAAGCAGTCTTGAATTCTAACTGCAGCAAGGCTGAAGATACACCTAACTTCCTTGAACACCCTCCCACAGAATCACTTCTTGCTCTTCAGGTACCTGGTGCTCATGGGCTATTAGCTGCTGTAGGGGATGAGATGCAGGCAGGGGATGCTGACAGGGATGCAGGAGCAACAAGCTGAACAAGGAAACAAGTCCCTGTCCTGAGGAGAAAGCACAAGTAGAAGGGATGCAGGATACTTAGAGGGAAGTACAGTATGTGGGAAGACAGCATAAGCACACTAACAACCAGTGCCTTACAGACTATTTAACTGATGAGGAGATTTTCCTTCTAGCTAAAATGCAAAGCAATTTTCCTTCTGGGCTCTGCACACCTCCCTGTACCTCAGCTGGTTTTCCTTGTTAGCAAGGACTGGCCAGACTCCCCTGTCCCAGCTGCGCTTGGCAGTGGGGCCGGCTCCCCCCCGCCTTCCTGGTAGCACATCCTGCCCAGCTCTGGGCCACACCAGCCCCTGGTGGGGTGCACAGCCCAGGAGCCCACCCCGCTACTGCTCCACAGCCAGCTGCCAGCCACAATGCAGGTTCCGAACTCCAGCTGAAGACAAGGATTTCCATTTAATGCTAATGTCCATGGAAACCGAGCATCTTACAGCACTCATCTGACCTGTTCAGCTGAAAAACCCCACTCCAGATGGCTACACCAGATAGATTCATAGACTGACTCTCTGGGAGCTCCAGCACCTCCCATAAAGCTTGATCTTGTTTCATATATAATCAAAACTATTGCCTAATTACTGCAATAATTTTCTCTGAACTTTAAAGGGAGAAGGGTTTAATATCATTTACATTTTAATTCTAATTAAATGCAGAGCTAAATGTCATTAGCCAGAAGATGGTTTCCCAGCAGACTCACATGGCTTGCAGCCACATCTCGCAGTGCACCGCAGTGGTGGCCGCAGTGGCTTGGGTGGGGCACTGCTGGGCAGGCAGAGATGCCAGCCAGCACTGGGGTGTACAAAGCCCAGGCACAGGGAGCACAGCTGTCCACTCACCCACAGCCAAAGGGCACTTAACGGGCCTCTCTGCCTCCCCAGCTGTAACCAGTGGTATACAGGAGTCGAAGATGCATGAAAGCACTGGACAAACTGAGCTGCAGTCACAGGATGCTCCAGCTTTAAATCTCCATTCAAGGCATGGTCTTCAAGTAAATGATGCATTTTGTGTAGAGGAGATAAGAGCAGCATGTTTACCCCAAGATGCTTTTACGTCACTGACCCCACTTCAAAAGGGAGAGCCCCTGTGTGGGGTGCCTGGCTGGGCTGCCGGGGGGACAACCCATGGGTTGCCATAAAAGCCTCCATTCTCCTCACAGCTTCATATCCCCTGCAAATATTTTTATTCACTGTCTCTGATTAAAGCAAGAACTTCCCCAGGAAAGCCAGAGCTCTACTCAATTCTCTCTCTTTGCAGTTTCAAAGCAGGAATGGATGAAAACTGTTTTGGGAATGGCAAGGGTGAGGTGGGAAGAATTGGGGTGGGGGGCTGGGAGTTTCAAAACTGGGAGCAGTCATAAGGAAATAGCTTCTCTGCCTCACTGTTTGCACCCATACTGCATATTAGTAATCTCAAAGGTATCCTTTCAAAACAGCATCAACAAAATTAAATCCATCAGGTTTATTTTTCTAAATGCCTCCATATTCCCATGTTCCTTTTGCCTGGAAATATGCTCTGCTCCTTGCTGTGACCCACAGTGAAATCAAGGGGACACTTCCTGCTGGATGGAGTTCAGGTTTGCTATCTAGAGTGGAAAGAAAAGGAGGGCACAATGAAAGAAAGACAACATTGATGTTTTTCTGATGTCATTTCTGTTTACAGACAAGCTTTCAAAACAGTTACGTATCAACGGAAAGTTATTGATTTATGGGGTGATGCAGACTTGCCCAGCTCTCTGAAGCAGAAAAACCATCAGAAAAATTCAGCTGTGGCAGCTCAACAGGTTGCTGACTGTGCTCATGTGCTGTGGAGGCCCATCTTGGGAAAATAAGAAGGTTCTTAGGCATATGGGCACTTCTTTTTTTTGGTTTTCTGGGGTTTCTGTCATCCTAAGATATTTGCAAATTAATACAAGGTAAGAACAGAGGGCTATCTCTCTGGGACAGGACAAGCAGTAATGGCTACATGTCAGCTTCCACATGCACCAGGCACAGGAAAAGTTGGTTCAGCTACTCCTTCTGCCCCAGGAGACTCAAACAGACTCCAACACAAGGGACCCACATAAACAAGGTAACACTCCCAGGCTGCTTCAGTGCTCAAATTTTTTGATGGGAGCAGTGATGGGGGCATGGATGTCCCATCTGTAGCACACATGTCCAAAAGAAAAAGTTTAAGAGCTTTTATAACTCTATCTTTTCTCCCTTCCTCTCTCAAGCTCAATTAATGTTTAACAATTTTTAACAAGAAGTAGATCAAATTCAAGGGAAGAGATGGGGTCCATCACGGTCCATCTGCTGGCATCTGACAAAAAATACACCCATCTCCCACAGTCTGAAAAATTTAGACTTTCACTTAGCTTAATTCATTTAAAAATTGCCAGAATGAAAATCTTATCTTAAATAAAATATCACATTTTCCTTCATTTTTGGTTTCAAAGGGAATAGGTTTTCTTTTTTCTTACTAGATTTCCAGCTGACCAGTTTAGCAGGTCTTTTCTGTTAACTGAGGTCTGCTGACTTAAGCAGAGTAAAAAGCAAATAAGCAAATCAGAAACTTGAGGAAATAAATTTAAGCAAATAAGAAATGTAAATTTAAAAAAATTGCTTGCATCATGTGATTAAAGAAGTAAGAACAGAAAGACAAAATAAACAGGCAAAACCACCCGTACCAAACTTCCGTGGTTTTGGGAAAGGGTCATCAGGCACTGGGAATATTTATAGGAAAAATGCTGTGTACTTTGTCGAGACTCTCTGTTGATAGGCGACCTACACAATCTTTTAAAAATGCAATGCAAAAACAACCCCCCTTTGATTAACTTACCACGTACACATCGCTGGCCACTGGCAATGACATCATGGTGGGTTTGGCTGCATGGTCACTGAGATTATTCTTGGATCCCTGCCGTTAAAACTAGAATGCTGGATAAGAATCAAAAGGGACAAAGCACATGCTTCCTGTTTCTGTAACACTGAACCTGCAGTGGGTATTTTTCTCCCCAAAACTTTTCCAAAGACAAAAGCAGCCCCCCAGACAAAACAAGGAGAATGCAAGAGGCTTGACTCCTATTGCTGCACGTCATCTCGGGAAGCCGATGCAAAGAAAGGGCAGGTCAAGTTATGACAGATGAAAGTGGGTAACACAGTGACTCGGAGCCACTGGTGAAACACAGAAACTACACTGATCTTCAGAAACGATACTCTAATCTCAAATGCCTATCTAAGGATTTCTATTCAGCTGAACTGTAGAAATGAAGTCATAACTACATGATTCACTTCTTCAAGAATCAGATAAGATTTTCTGCCAGACACTTTGTAAGACACAGATCTTGAGCAAAACGGGTATTTTGCATTCTAGGACTAATGTAAGACTATCCAACAGATTCCATAAGGAAAAGATTCTCTTTAAAGGAATTTACTATAATGAATAAACAGAGAAAAAAATTGTGCTCTCAATACGTCCTTGGATCTCAGCACAGCATCAGCAGGGCATCACCAGGAGGGTGCCAGGCTGGGCTCTGCCAAGCAGTCACATGTTTCTGGCCAAGGGCAGGGTGACTGTGTCTTTCTCTTCTGGGTGATGGTTCTTTCCTCCCTATTATGCCAAATTTACAGACAATCCAGGCGAGTTGTATTTGGTGACATCAGGGTATCAAATACAAACAGAGCCTTACTACAGGAGCATGCCAAGACCCAGTAAGCATGTGCCCATCACAAAGCAGGGCAGGATGACTCCCTGTGACACCTGCATCACACATAGCACAAAGTTTTACCAGTTCAGTCAGAATTTATTCACCATTTCCAGACATCCCATTGAAACTAATCTTCCCACCAGATCGCTGGACATCTTAACATCTGTAGCAAAGCCTTCTCTTTCAACCCAAGCAGAATTGTAGAAGAAAAGTAGAAGAGGACACACCCAGTGAAAGCTGGACATATGATGACCTTAATGATGCCATGGAAGCAGCACTTTTCAACTGTCATAGAATAAACTACCCATGGAAAAAGTTGCATTGTACATTGAGTTTTCCCAGGGCTGTTTGTATGTTCTACAAAGCCTAATGAATTTATGTATCTCCTTCATTATAGTAGCAGTAGATTCCTATTAATATCTTCAAAGGCATTGTTTTTCATTGTTTTAGTTATGTTTTATGGAAAAATATAAAATACTGAGCGTATGCAAAATATGCTCAAAAACTGTTACTTTTAATGTTGAGCCTTAAAATGTAAATCACCCAGGTAGAACATGAAAATCTTCATTCTAGGAATCCTTACCCCTATAATCCCACCGACCTCAGCAGAGCCTGAGCATTACAGGACTGCTGGACATGAAGCCTTCAGCCCAAGCTCTGAGACTACTTTGGTACAACACCACAAATGTGCAGCTTCCTGAGAAACCAGAGTCACAAGGATGAAATTTCACCAAGTATTATAGAGGTTCATCCTATCACCTTCCTATAAAACATACCAAACCTCTGTGTCCTCCATTTGTAAGCATGCAATATGAGATAAATATTATCCCTGAGAGAATATAAATATTAATTTTATTTTTTAAATATACTTTTTAAAATTTCGTAGTACACACTGTGAAAAACAGCTATCTGTAAATCAGGATTTTTCCATGCAAAGAGCTTATCTGAATTCCTGCATGATGCTTCATACTGTAGAGTCACTTCCCAAGAACTCAGACATTTGCTGAAGTTTAATTAGGAGAAAGCATTTGTGTTTCAGTGTCCAAAGCACACCTTTTCACCACCTGAGCTCTGAGGTCATCTGGACAGACAGTACATCAGTTCTTTGGACCATGTCCTCTTTAGCCTTGTTTGGATTTAGGCTGATATTTCTCTATTTGGCCAGTGCTGAGCATCTTCATGAAAGAGTTTCCTAAATGCTGAAAAAACACCCAGTTTTAACATCTGCAGTCACTGCACTGCATTAATAACCCCTGAAAACATCCCACATGGGAAGACTTGCTCCTTCTCTCCACAGGGCCTACCAGAAACTCCCTTCTGCTTCCCATCCTGTAGGAAACCTGCTGATCCATGAGGGAGGCCCTAAGACAGGCAAATCCTACCCAAGGTGGTGCACAACTGCAGGACCTCACAGCACTGACTGCTTGAAGCACTAATTTCCTTGAATGTCTCACAGGTGGGCTCATGTGAAAGGGAACTAGAGCTTCAGTATTTGCCTGGAAAGAGCTATTTCTCTCCAGACGTGACAGCTGGTGATGGGGAGAAAGGCAAAGCAGCTGTCACCCAGACCAGGAGGTTTATAGGGCTGCCAGTGGGCCCAAGCAGCACAGGAAGCAGCAGCTCAACACAGGCCAGTATTAGTGGAAAGGACAGCAAAATTCACATAAACGTGTGCTGTAAGGCAAGGGAGGGCTTCAGCACGCTCCAGGTCAGAGGGAGCACAGGCAGGAGGCTGGGCAGGGGCAACGTGGTGACCAGCAGCAATGCCCAGCTGTCACCTAACCCAGCTCCACAATTTGTCACACAGATGTCATTCCTCATGTCAGAAAACACAGAGCAAGATGCATGGAAACATCATGACAGCTGGCTGCAGTGTCTGGAGAAATCATCAAGGGTAGAATCCCAGGAATCTTCCAAAACTGTAGAAGTTCTTGATCTCCAGTCAGGCTGACTCCCGTGACTGCTAACAAGAAGTGGATGCAGCTCTTCCTCCAGCACTCCCAGAAGAACAGAGAATTGTGCCAGAGAAGCCAGCTTTTACTCCTCTATTTTTTTCTTTCTTTCTGTCTGTCTTCCCAGGAAAAATGAACTGCTGCATTTGTAGCTACAAGGACATGGAGGTAGAAAAGGACAGCTCACATGGGCAATATACTCTGAGCAGCAATGCAGAAGCAAACCCCAAAAGTGCATTTTGGGGGGGGAAACTGTTCATGGGCATGAAGCCCATGAGGTAAGGTGGGTTTGGCCAGACTCAAGTTTTCATGAACTCTAACATCATTACAGTAAAATTTAAAAGTGCTTCCCCTCTCTTCCCCTAAAAGAGAACAATCTTCTATTAAGGATGCATGTAAATAAAAAAAAAAGGCAAAAAAAAAGCAAAAAAGACATTAAAATTTTAGGATGGATAGATGCATAATTAAAAGCAAAAAGAAAAAAGGCATCAAAATTTAAAAAAATGTTCAAGCTGAAAATAAGATATTCTAGCCCTGAAAAAATTACCAATTTGTCATTGAGTCCTTTTCAGAGACTTGTTCGGCAAAGAGGACATTTCACAGTCTCCTCTTATGGAAATCCAATGCCACGCTCTTGCTTCAGGACTGCTGCCGGCTCCGTGTTTAACGGATAAACCCTTTCACATTTGTCTTTGAAAGAGGCTCTTGTGAACAGGAAGCTGTGCTGTGACACCAGGCTCTGTGCTCTTTAAAACTGCTCCAGCTCTGTAAAATGACCTCTCTCAACTCGCTTTCTCAGGTGGCTCAAGACATCTCCTGCGTGTTGTTTCTCCAGCAGTAACCTGAGGCTTCAGAAAATGCTGTAACAGGTGGTCAGAGTTAAGTCAGCACCCAGAAAGAGGAAACATTTTAATATTACCTACCTAATGCACCTTTTTGTCTTTAGATCCATACTCATAATCAGAATTTAGGGGGTTTTTATATAGGTCCGTGACTCATACCCAGACACTACTCGAGGCCAATAGGTACAATACTACAGTTTCTTAAAATACAGCATCATTTGACATCTGCTGCATTTTACTGACTGAGTCATCCGGAAAGCACAGGATGCTCTGGAGATCATGGAAGTACAGAGGGGCTTCTTAGGTCTCTGAGTGCATCTTGTACCTCTCTTTCACAACTGTTTTTATATGCCAATCAAGTAATGATTCTGTAATTACTTTAAAGTACTGATCTCACTTGGTGCATGCTGTGCAAGGCATGGGATTTGAATAATTATACTGTCCTAGAAAATACCAAACCAAAATCCCAAGACACCAGCAGAAGCTGAGAAATGTCAAAAGAAATAATGTGGCAACAACAAGGTGATACAAGCATGAAACAGAATATTTCTCTATTACCACTTAACACTGTAAAATAAATTGGGTACTTCCCTCTCTTCTTTCCAAGCCCAGAGTAACACACTCAGCAGCACTGAGCTCAAAACAGCCTCTACCCAAAAGAGCAAAGCACCCACTGTGCCCTGAAACACCTTTGGTGTACTGGAGTTATTTTGGGTTTGCACACAGGTACCAGAAGGCAGAATCTGGCCAAATCACTTTAAAAAGACTGAACTGCTTGAGATATTAAGACCTGAGAACCCACCTCTTAATACGCCATTGCTCTAATTTCTCTTCTTAAAGCATTTGCACCAGTAATCAGAGGTGATCACTGAGCTCCATCCTGCACCTTTAATTAAAGTCTGTTTCTGAAAGCTCTGTCTAGAGAGGCTAATCCCTCTCTACTCAGCTGCTAGACTTGCACAGCAAGGCAAAGAGGCAGATGCATGTTTGAGGAGGTGAACAGGTCCCAGTTTGGCATCCCAAAATATCACAAAACATCTACTGATACTGAAGCCAGCTACTTCAAATGCAAATTGCCAACAGTCAGTAAAGAAGCGGGGCAGAGAAGCACATGCAGGGGAAAACCATGAATGCAGATATGAAAACTAATTATTCAAGAGTAACTACAGTTAGTTTTTGTTTGGTACTACCAGTGTGGGCTCGGGTCCTGTCAGCCCTTGCCTGCAGCTGATGCTTCTGTTGGAGCAGATGCAGGGAACTTGCAAAGAAAACTGTAGGGAGTCCTCCCTGAGAGCTCAAAGGAGATAGGAAAGAAAGGAGAGCTGTCACACCAACAAAAGCAAATACAGTCCTCAAAGCCGTAGTGTGGTGGCTCATAGGATCCTCGTGAGCCAAGGAATAACATCAGAGAGCTTCCATTCTGCTGTAGGCATGGCACATCAAGACCTCCAAGTCATTAAGATCACTCTGCAGCCTTTACTTGTGATACATTGCCATTTACGCTCTGTTCTGTCAGCACAGCAGGGTTCCATCTCCCAGCATCAGATTTACCCCACAATTCATCTCCTCTCAGTGTCTGCCCCTTTTTCCACCTCCCAGAGTGACCACAAAGTCCTCCCTCCTTTTCTCACTACAAACTTCTCTCTTCTGAAGCACCGATGGGAAGCTGCCCTCCTGTGATGGCAGGTGACAGCAGGTGCAAGGGGCTCAGCCACTGATGCCTTCTTCACATGTTAAAGTGGGTAAGGCAGGGTCCCAACTGCAAACATAGGTGCAAATGTACACAGCTGACCAGCCTTGCCCTTCCACCATCCCTCACCCTGAGTGAGCCTGACAAACTTTTACCATCTCTTTCTCCAGTCTCAAGGGCTGCCTGTTCTGTGTTCACACACCTGGCTCTGGGTCTCAGCAGACTGCTAAAACACAAGAAGACAACAGAAACAAAGCAAAGGTATCTCTTGCAGAAAAGCATTTGTGGTCCTGGGGCATATGTTGGTGGAGAATTTACTGTGTGGGCTCAGAGACTGCTCAGACTGGCTAAGCTGCAGCTCCTGCAGAGACCAGTGCATGGAAGGGGACACATGTAACCCAAAACTCTACAAACTCACAGTCAAGAAGCGAACATGAGCCAAAGCCTGGAGACAGAGAGATGACCTAAGTGACCATGAGTGGTATTTCACAGTGAAGAGCCAAAAGCTGTAGTCTGTAACGAAGAGAATGGGATGTGATGTTGCCTTCTGAGAGTTTAGGATAGGATTGATACAATAAACATATGGAGGGTAGATCAGCTCAGGAATACAGGGGAATTTTCTGAGTCAGTATTTTCAAGTGAAAACTAATGAGAAGGGCAGCAGGAAAGTCAGTGCTTAATAGGATCATGTTAGAAATGTGAGACTAGAAAAGCCAAGAGGAAGCCCCCTCTGTTCTGCGCTGGTACTCACTGCAGGCCAGCAGAGATTGCACAGCAGCCAAGGGATGCCAGGGTGCCACAGAAATGAACCTGCAGTGGCAGGGCTCACGGGTGCTTTCTTCAATGAAAGGTTAGTACTAAGATTAAATGGTCTTAAGCAAAGAGGGTGCTAACCTCCCTGTGTTCACAGCTGACAGTTCAGAAGAGCTTCAAGATAAGTGCAAAACACCAGAGGAGGCACTTGGCTCAGAGGTCTCATTACTGACTCCAGCATATAGTGTAAAAGAAAATATAATTGTTTTTCTTATTCCCTAAATATACATTCTCACTCCTCAACTGTACACCGCAAAATACTTTACAAAAAGCTAAGCCACCCATGGTACGCTGATGGCTGGTATTTGCCTCCACTGCTGACAGCCCCCCAGTATGTAAACATCTTCCTAACACAGACATACCTCTCAGGTCTGTGCAAACTGGGTTTTCTGCAAGCCTGGGGAAATGCCTGAATATGTTACTCTGCAAAGCCAAATCTCTGCTCCTTTTTATGGCTTAAAGAAACCCTGAAAAGTCAAAATACTAAGTAAGAAAGTGAAATATAAGTGCTTGGTGACAGCTGCATTGATGTACACACACACAATGTAAAGGGTATGAGAAAAAAGTCAGCTATGCAAAAATGTTAATAAATGATGCAATTTGTGACCTAGGCAACATCACCAAACAGAGAACAATGATTCTTGGATCAGCAATGGAGAGGGAGAATGGAGGCAGAGGGGTGGGTGATGCAATGCTAGATGTTGCTAACAAATACCCGTATGACAATGAAGAAAATAAGGAGGTAAAACATTATGAGAGTGAATAAATGGGACAAACTCCAAAGCAGCTATAAGAGGAAACCAAAGTTGAACATCAGGAACAGGTCATGGCACAATATAAACTTGCTTGGCTTTTCATACCTTGTAAAGAGGTAGGGAATTTTAACACACTATGCATTTCCACACATGGTAACAAAATATTTTCTGCTAGCAGGTCTATAGAACAGTTCTGTGAAACAGAAACAGTAGAATCTAACTACTAGAAAAAAGACTTGAGAGGACTTAAGAATTAAAGGAACAACTAGCTGGTAATGCAACACGTGGCAGTTCAGTGCTAGAAATGAACAAATACAGCAGTCAGCATAGTTAAAATTGATTTGCCAAATACAACAAGTAAATCTTTAGTTCTAGTAATGCTTCCATCTGCAGGATTCAGACATGACAGAAGCCAAGTTAACCCAACATGAACTTCACTGGTTGCACTTTTCTTAACACAGACTAGTCACTGATAAAAATGATACATGATAAAAGTGGAATAACTTCAGAGTGTTTTTATTTGAACCACAGAAGTAACTTCCAGTCCACCTGGACTGGAGAGATGGTCAGAGAGTGTTGAGTTCACAACTGCTGCCTGTGCCAATCTAACTGGGAGCACCACACTGACTTTAACTCTTACCTCCTCTCCTTTAATTCCTCTCTCTCCCCCCTGCAGCATGTGGGCTTGGCTGCCGGCACTCCATGAAGTTATCCGGAGAACGCACATCCCCCGTGTCAGGCTGGGGCTCCTCGCTGAACGCGGGTTTCCCAGCCAAGCCAGCTGCCTGCCCCGCAGCCAGGGCTGCTCATCCTCTGGCAGCTCCCCCCGCGCTGCTGGCCCCTCAAGTACCAGTTTGTTCAGCTCAATTAAACAGCCCCCTGTCAACGTGCCTTGGGAAAGGACAAGCTTTCCCTTCCAGTGAATGACAGAGATGGAAGCTCCTGCATTTATTATGCTCAGGCTGGTTTCAGAAGGACATATGCCTCTATTTAGCCTGGTGACACCTTGATATGTGGGGATTTTACAAGCAGGAAATACTTGGTTTCTCTTCTTGATACCTTTGTTACAAAAAGTTACTAAGTGGTTCACGTAAATGAATCCAGAAATACCAGAACTTCTGGTTAATCTATCGACATATTGATAAAAGTAATAATAGATGATTTTTTAAAAAGTGAGTATTTACAGTACTTCTGAATCTTCCCTAAGGTCTCCTCTTGAGCCAGCTAATAACACTTTCAGGTTTTAAGCTCCATTTCACCAATAAAGGGTATTTAAAAAGTATTTTAAATCAAATCCCAGCCACCCAGAAGGCTCCATCCAACAGGTGCCTCGCGCTAGGCACTGCACCACGCTGTAACCCTCCTGCTGCAGCACAGCAGCTCTGTCCTCATCTATTGTCCTCAACCATGAGAAACCCTCTTCCATCCTCCCTCCACCTGACTTGCTCAGGAGCCTGGTCCTCTTGACATTATTGCCCCAGAGGAAAAAAAAATTACAAACATCGGCTTACTAGCTGGAAATGGTTTTAGTCTACTCCTCCTCCTTGCAGAGCTGAGAGTGAGGAGCTGAAAGGTGATGTGTGTGAGTTCCTTTGATAAGAGGCCAAGAAGTGACATGAACAAGATAATCAGGCCTTCAAACCAGACACGCACATCTGGGACAACTATCTCCAGCTTCCATCTGACAAGAGAATAATCCTACTAACAGGAGTCTTTCACAACAGGCTAAGTGCCCCAGCAAAAGAAAAAATTAAATGAGTTTAACTTAACTTCTCTCTGTCTCTTACTGGTGTCTGAAACACTGACTCATGCCATGCAGGAAGGGACAGGATTTTGCTCCAAGGGGTTTTCTCACGGATAAATTCAATCCCAGCTTGGTCACTCTGGGACCTTTTGCACTAAATCTCCAACTATAGTAATTTTGGGTGCAAAAAATGTGGCCTCTCAGACACAATTGTGGAACTGCACATGAATCATCCAAAAAGCCAAGCCCTGCACACTGATCTCCAGCTTCCCATCATGAGGGAGAGCAGGCCTGTCCCCACACCATGCAGGATAGGACTGTTCTCAACACCCTGTGTGGTGCAGGGTACCACACACGGTGAGGATACCACCAAGGCCAGGACACAACATCTCTTGCCCAGTGTTATGTCAAGCAATGGCAGTGTCCAGCTGGGCCTCTCACCATGCTCCTGCATGGTGGACTCTGTAGGAGTGGTGAGCTGTCTGACACAACAGCACAAGTATATGGAACATCTGTCCCCAGCTCTATTGGCAGGGAAGGAGGGATCAGCCTCCAAGGCGCAGACTGGGTCAGTCGGGAAATGCGCTAACTCTGAAAGAATGAGCAGCTCGGCTCCTGGAGGTTGATGTCAGCTGCTCCTGACTTCTCTTGCCTCAGGTGAGCTGATTCATGTGTTTTATAGACATGAAGTATGAAGTATGAAAGATGCTATTGTTCCTTGAAGATCCCCACAGGATGCAGCTTCCACTCTGTTTGGTCCTGGTTTTGCCTCCTTACCAATAGTGCTGAACCACAACTTTGCAACCCAATACTGCTAGTTTTTGAGAAGATCAGGTTGAGGTCATTCCTTGACTGACCCTTATTTTCCTTCTCCTAAATCCAACTGACGACACCTCTGAGCACACAAGATCATGGGCAAAAAACTGAACATAGACCAGGCTTCTGCTTTCAACTCTCCCTGATCTGGTTCTCTTTTCCACCCTGTCTTTGTTTTTTCTCTCACCAGTCTGCTGTGGGTAATGAAGAGAGAATATGCATTTTGCCTCCAGCAAGAGTTTTTTTAGTTCAGATCAGCTGCCTCTGACTGGAGTAAATGATTCTGGTACAAGAATGAGATGCAACGCACTGCAAACTGAAATAAGAAAAACCTGATGGTAAATTTTCTGGCTGCTTCAAGGACAGACTCTTCCCCGACCCTTTGTTGCCTGCAGCAGCTCTGGCGCTTGACATAGTGCTGCTCTCCCACAAAGAGCAAGACCATACACGCACCTATAGCTGCTCCAGAGATTGATTTAGGGCTGAGACACACAAATATCTGTGCTTCTGGAGACAGCCAGAGTCCTCCACACTGACCCAGTGAAGACGACAGCTCCACAGGAGGTCTGGCAGGACACTTTGTGCCTGGCTGGGACACCCCGCCAAGCCCGCATGGCAGCTGAAATCACCAACGGGCACTGCAGCCTCGCCGGAGAAAAGCCAGAACTTGGGTGAAACCCATTAATACCAGCCCAGCAATTAACAACCCACAGCTCTCAGTACAAGAAAATCAACTACTGCGCCATTTGAAGTGTAGCACATGTACATACATGAAAATACTCAAAGGGAGCTTCAAAAGATACGGTGGGGAGAGAAAGAGGAGGAGGAGCTGGAGAGGCTGAGTGCTGCCCAGAATAGGAGCCTACAGCAGTTTTTGTCTCATTGCTTTTGCCAGTTGCCTTTCATAAACAATGTTTGGGAGAAAAAGCCTCCATAAATGTCAACAATTGCAGTTTATTAGATGGTCCATGACCTATTTGTAAACCAACTAAATTTCTTAATTATATTTGCCTTTAGATGGTAAGAACTACACAAAAAATTGGTATCTTTTGTGAAGCTATAAGGGAGCAAATTACCAGCTTCCGGCACCTTCATAACAGCTCAGCAACTTCTGGCACAAGCTCATTCAAGGAGGAGTATGGAAAAAAGAATACGTTTGTGAGAAAGAATGTCTATCATCTGTTTCTGCTGTATTTCTCCAAAGCAGAGCAAACAGCCGAGCTCAGGTAAAGCTCAGACACACAGAGCACACCTTCCGAGGGCACTGAAGAGGGATAAAATTCAGCTGGTTGACTTGTATAGACTAGCATTTAGAAGGTTTTAGGAATATTTTAAAATATGCTGGGAGAAGCACATCAATCTGTCTCCACTAGACTTATGCTGGTTAGCTCAGGGGTCTGCAGCCTTTCAAGGCTTGGCACCCAGGGGAGTTCTTCCTCCTTGCATCAGAGACTACCTTTGCCAAGAGAAACCAAGCAAGTTCTTGGAGAAGCTGCTTCTGCAAGGGGTGACATCCTGCAGACCCAGTGATCAATAATATCACTGGGCAAGCCAGTGGCACCCTGCTCCTGACAAATTCTATTGATCATTAGCCTCTGTTTCTTATTCCTCGTTTTATTCAGTGCAGACTTATTTTACAGGACACAGAGAATTAGCACTGAAAGACTTCTTAAAAGCAAAATTATTTAACTAAAAACTAAAAAAATATTCATGAGCTGACATTCTGGCCCCAAATTAAAGTTTATATTACAAATTAAAGAATAATAGGACAAGCAAAATAATACCTTCATAGAACATAGCAATTAAGCAATTTAAACAATAGAAAGATGCACTGGACATATTTCAACTGAAGATGGGAACAGCAATGTAACATCCTTTCCTATATAAAGGTCATTTCATTTGCCACCTCAGCTTATTTGGCTGATCATCATAATTCTACCATTCATTACAGCATGTAAAAAAGGATTTAAAAAGAGAAAAGAGTTGCAGAGGTTTCATCTAGTTGGGAGCACGCAGTTAATTACTATTAGGAGTTTCACTGCATTCCTCCATTGCCGCTCACTCCCTGCCTCCAACACTCCCTGCCTGGGCTGCTCAGCTTCTCTATACTCCAGCACTAAACTTGGCTAACATGTCCCATGTACAAGCGTCCCCAGGCAGGGCATGGGGCTACTGCAGCAGCAGCAGCAGCTCCCACTCCACTGCCCAACCATCCCATGCCCCGTGCCATGCCAAATGCTGCCCACCCACACGCTCCTGAGCACCACCTCCACTAACATCTCATGGAGCCCCCACTGGGGAAGGTTCACAAAAGCAATGACTGTGCTTTTTGGGCCACCAGACTGAGCACCAAAACACCACCTGAACAGCACATGTTAAATTGAAAACACTATGCAGCTTCCAAAGTGCACCAAAGGGTCTCTATGTGCTCATTTGGAGATCACTGTTTCAGAAACAGAAGTTTGAGAGACTTCAAACAGCCACATGTTCTGCAACTGAAGCCTCCACAGAAGATCTTTTTCAGTGCAAGGAAGACAACTAAGTAATCCTCTACTCTGCATGGACACAGAGAGAAAAATACTCCTTTCTGGGATTTTTGTTTGGTGTGGGGGAGACCTGCAACTGCAGCTGATGTAGATACTCTGTTTGCTGAGATACTGAGGGCTCAGATACTCTGTTTGCTGAGATCTGAGATACCTCCCAACTCATGCCAAGCCCCACTTTGAAAAGTAAAAGGCAGACAGAAGAGTAGCCATATTGAAAAAAATTAAAATAAAAAAGTGGAAAAATCATTACAAGTCCTGTACCCTACTGCACAACTCCAGAAATGCTGGAGAAGAGTCTCATTCTCCCTCTTGAATTGTGAGTTCCTTCCCAATTCAATTTACAGTTAATTTATACTTCTAGTTCTCCTCAAATACATTTTTACTCCTAGAAAGATACACACACACACACACATAAAATGTCCATTAAAAATTTGGGGATGAAAGGTTTGCAAGGTTTTTTTTCTAACATGCTAAAAATCCCACTTGCTGCATTCTAACCTTTCAGCATTTTAAAGGGTCTTGTTGCAACCTGTTTGTGGTTCACCCCTGGTTGCTTGGGAAGCAGTAGCTAACGTGTACAAAATACTAGACTAGTGACTAACCAGCACAGGATCAGGTATCTTCAGGGCAGGAGTGAGCTATAGCCAAGCAGCAGCCTTCAGAAACTGAGTCCCCCACCAGCAATCCATGCTGAGGAACTCTTAGAAGAGCCAAATGGCATTCCCCTCTTCTCAAGCCTGTTTTAAAAATGCACTGGTTTGGGAGGTGGTTGATGTTCAGAGTGTTCCCCCAAAGCTTTTCTCCGCCTCCTCCGTGCTCAGCTCTGTGGAGCTCATGGAGTCGCCAGAGATGTGTTTGCAAACATGGACAGAAAAATGGCCAGGATTCTCACTTCCATCATGAAAAGGGTATTTTTACCAGCTTCATTTCCTTTTCTCTGCTCTATTCATGGCAAATGGCCTCTCCAGTAAAGCCTTTATTTGTGAAGGGTGGAGACATTTGTTTTTACAGTGCTTACAGAGACTATTTCAAAAACATTTCTTGCTTTCTGGCGTTATTTTGTGTAAATAGAGAGAAAGGATTTGCCTATCACTAGCTGACTTCAGCTGTTAGCAAGTAATCCACACCTTCACTAAGCCTTTTGTGAAGAAAATGATAAAAAAGTATTACTATCCAAACAACCACCTGATTACTATTTGAGCTCTTGTGTTCTACTAAGCTTGTGTTCACCCACCTGAGAGGCCTCTCAGGGAGTATAGGGATCAAGGGATTACTTTAGGCAGGTAACACTCCAAACTAGCCACAGAAAGTACATGTCTCTCCTTTGAAAGGAAAAAGCAGAAAGCTGTCAGCTGGCTCTGCTGATGTCCTTGCAGCTGCACCATGAGGGATTACACCTAGTGAAATCCCTTTGCACAGCCCATAAACCTGCTGCAGTCAGAACTGACACAGATTTTTGTGTATGTGTAAAGGGGTATCGATCAGGAGCTGCCCCTCCAGCCATGGGTGCAGAAGTCACCCCAGTGCTTTGCAACACTTCAGACTTGTCACCACATGCCATGAAATAACGTAAATTTACTCAAAAGCAGAGCTGAAAGATCTTGGTAAGATCTCTCATATGATATTAGACCTGCATAGAAAGGACAATTTTATTAGCACCTTCTGGGTGGAGTGTTAGAAGACCCCTGAAGAATAAAACCACATAGGTTCAATGCACATTTCCGGGCAAGCCCACCCAGCTGTGAGCATGAGCACAGAGCTGTTGCAAAGCAAGGGCAGAGCAGCTTCACACCATGCTTCATGCACAATGGATGAAAGACTCAGGCCACCAAAACCCACTCAAATATGTTTGGAGAAGAGTTCGTTGTTTTGTAGCAAGACAGAAGAAACTAGTCCCTTTTTATCTGTGTGTTTGAAGTCTGCCCACTGTCCTCACCCCCGAAGATGCCAACCTGACATAACTCCATTGATTTTGCTGAGGCTTACATGGCTATTACTGAAGAGAGAACTTGGCATCCCTGGTTCCAACAGCAGAGGTAACACCTCTCTGAGTCTCAGTCAAATGCTCAAACAGTAATACATGTGCCCTGGGCATATGAGAATAATCTGGAACACCCATCCCAGCAAGACCCATCCCGAAATTGCCTTTACAGTTCAAATTGAGATTTGCATGTGGTCTAGCCTTCCCGGTCTGGCGCCCCGTGACGGCTGCACCCCCTGGTTCCCAGCTCTTGGCAGGCTGCAGGCTGCCAAACTCAGGTTTCATCGTCCCTGCATGCCGCTCATTCCTTTTGGCAATGCTCGTTCCTTTTGAAATGTATGTAGAATGAAATGTAGGAAAAGAAGGGGGAAAACCTAGGGATAACATGTCTCTAATATTTCCATTAACTCAGTTTATCTAACACATGCTTCTTTTCCTGATCCAGCCACACAAGGAAAACACAGGAACATGTTTATGTTCCCTAACAGCAAGCACAGAGCCAGCACAGAGCCAGCACTGAGTGAATGCAACAGATTCCATAGCCCCCCATTATCCCTATTAAAAACCTGCCTTGTCACAAGGACAATGAAAATTTTTGGAGGCCATAAATGTTTGCTTCATTAACCAGCAAAGGCCTTGGCCTGAGCTTCACAGGGAGCAATAGGTTTCTGGGACTGACTTAAGACTGCATCTAATGCTTGTGTGTCCGTGTGTACAGAAGAGGGAAAAACAGAGTCTTGAAGAGGGAACAATGCCTATTATAATACTACTATTTCCTCAGTATCTGAGTGCACTACCTGAACACTCTGCTCATGTATGTAAGGGATAGAAATATTCCAGAACAGATGCAGCTTGCAGAACTTCCCTTCTTTGTCTCAGGTCCTATCACTTGGTGTAATATGAAAAATTGTATTGCATACTGTAGACAGGAGGCTGGTCTATTCAAAAAAGCTTTTTCAAATCTGAAAAATAAAAGCATTTTTGCTACTGTCTTTATTGGCTGTAGTATTTGCTGTATGAAGTGGTAAAACAGTACAGCAATGCCCCTACAGCTGTCCTATGCAAAGGCTGGAGGCAAATGAATTCGTGTTGTGGAGACCCAAAACCAAAATGGCAGAAAACACTTTGTTTCTTTACTGCAAATATTTTAGATGCAACATATCAATTTTATTCAAACCATATCTTTGCTATCCCATCTTTAAATTCGTATCAAAATCATATAAACAAAAATAAACCATGATCAGTCTGAATAACAGCAAAATTGCACACTGATAGCCTACAGTATCTCCATTTATTTCTACATGCAAATTCTGAGCCAATATACCTTAAAACCAAGTTGAAAAATTTTCAGATTCATGTAAATACATAATTTGGAAGATGGCCATACTGAGGTCACTTGTCACAGAATTTACTATGTTGACACTGACTGTCTAAGGACTATTTATTTAGATCTACATATGATCCCCAAATAGATACCTGTATTGCAGTCATAGAAAAAATGCCAAAGTGAATGAAGAAGAGATGTAGCTGATCCACCACTCTCTGACACCTGGAGCCTCTCACTGCCTCTGCTCCCAAATCTCTGCTGCAGCAGCTTCTCCTGGGTTAAAAAAGGATACTTCAGTCCTTTTATTTTTGTTTCCTTGTGGAGACTCCATAATAGCCATTCCAGTTGCTGCCAAAATGCAGAGGCCAGTTCTGTGTTCTGGACTGCTCTCTGTTGGTTTGGGGCTGAGCGCTGCCAGGCATGCTCCACAGAGGCCACTGAATAAAGGCCACTGAATTAATTGTTCTATTAAAATACAACACGCATAATCTGTTTAATTTTTAATTATTCAAGTACTAACTGTAAAACAACCGAAAGACCAATTATTTTCAATTACTTTGATACTCTAGAGACCCCTGAAAAAGAAAAGACAATGAACTGAAAATTGATTAGCAAGCAAAAAGAATAAAGTTTAGGTCTATTCTTTGCCAAAAAGAGAGAATTGCAATTATGTGAATGCATTTTAATTTGTATCTATTTGCATAATAATTTAAGTGCGTTATTTTTTTCACCGAGTTTTATTATACTGTGTTATAAGTCTTTAATGGAACTGCAATGGAAAAAGTGATTGTCAAGACCAAAAATAAGAGAAGGAATTCAAACTGGCATGATATCAATAGAAGTCTTAATCCAGTTCCTAATGAAAACAATAGGAGTTTTGGCATTTTCTACAATGGAAGCAGATTCGAGCCTAAGTGTCTGCGATTTGGGACTTTGCACAATTTCCCCTAGCTTTCAACTTTAATGATACCGTTCCACACATTCAATTTTTCCCTTGTGAATTCTCACTTTCACAAGAAAATATCACCATGTTTCACCTGTGGATTTGAGTTCTGACAAGGAGCTAAAACATTAAGATCACAAGACCAACACTATTGTCACAGATGCCAACACGAAATAATCCCAGTGGTTCTGATGGGGTTTACACTACTCTGACTGTAAACAGACACATGCATGTATACTGAAAAAAGACAAATGTTTTCGCTTTCTTAGAGCATGAAAGCTCAAACTTCTAAAACTGAATGCTTCTGGACTTGGGAGTTTTTTTTTCTTTTCCCCAACTCCTTCATTTTAAGGAAGTTCCACTTTCAGACCTGAAGGTGAACCACTTCCACCTGCAGACACTGAATATGATATTTTTTCATGTATTGGAATTGGATTTTTTGTTTGCTGGGGGGTTTTCAGTGTGGAGGTTTTTTTAACTCAAAGGAACTTTGTTCACTATTTTCCATCTATTTCAAATGCTGCTAAGTAATTATATGACAATACAAGCAATTTCTCACCCTACACTCTTTTTACAGAACCCAAAAATCCCAATATATGACTATATATTACATAGACATATGCACACATAGATAAATATATATACATAAATATGGACTTGGGACAAACACTGACATGAATGAGTCATATCTTTCAAGCAGTGAATTTAATTCCTGTGTCCTTCACATGGGGAAACACAAGTTCCCCAAGACACAGCACGTATTCTTCCCCTCCCACTCTCCCCTTTCACATATTCCCTCTCTTAGTAAAGCTGTAAACAGGAATCTTTATGCCTTGAGAGACAGACATTTTGCCAGATCCAGGACACCAGGTATTTCTCACCCAGGAGGGCTGGGAGGGAACTCTGGGGCAGTCAGGAAAGAAAAATTTTTCAGCTGAAGTAAGAGTGTCCAACTCCAGCAGTTTCCCACAACAGCCAGCCTTCTCCTTTCCCTCCCAATCCTCCAGTTCTCAGCCCCTCACCTTGCTTCGCTTCAGAGCCAGTTCCTGACTCTGCCCATGGTTCCCAATGGAAGGAAGTCAGAATTAGACTGACTTGTGTCTAAAAGAAAATGCACTTTATTTCTTTCAGAATATAAACCCAAAGGCACTGAGACTTCATCTTCTCGAGGCTCTGTATATCCAACTCTCTTCCCTTCAGGCCCAGACTGCTGCTTCTCTCCTGATTTCACTAAGCAGCAAAGGTTTTCACTATGTTACTCAATACCACTTTTGTGAACCAGAAAAAAAAATACACTACTTGATTTCTTTTAAAAGAGGCTTTATCATGACCCAAGGATGGAAACACTTCATGCATGTGTTTGCACAAAGTAGTCCATCACAGACTTCAAAAGACTGTCACCCAGAAAACTGCGTACCTAAAAACAGACGAATCTTCACAGCAGTGTTATCTTTAAAGCCAAAGTAGCAGTTGTGCTACTTAGTGCTCTGGTTCAAGCCTGAAAGACACAATATAAAGCTTTCAGCCTTTTAAGTGGTTCCTCTTCTGTTCATACAGAGAAAAAACTTCCATAAATATCTTTAGCACATCTGCCCTAGTGCTTACTTTTAATTAGTCTAATTATCAAATACCTCCTTAGGCAAAATTTTCACACGCTAAGGGCCCGACATAATGTGCTTTTATATAGGCAAAGTCCTGTCTTTCTGCCTGGAGAAAACTGCTGGGAAGGGAAAGGAGACGTGTCCAAGAAAACCTAGAAGCGTGATGAGTTTGTAGATAATTTTTACAGAATTCATAAGTAAATTTAAACAATTTACTACCTGTCTGATTTGCCATTGCTTTCTGAAAGAGAGCGAAATTGAAACAGCGCTTGATGTATTCCTTTTACAACTACTGTAAATTAGTGAATTTCTACTACACAATGTATGCTGTAGAATAAAAACAAGGTTTAAATGCAAGGTTTCTGCTGTGAAAAACTCGAGAACATACGATCAGTTGTTGAGCAACTGATTTTGGATTTAATAAAAGGGGAATCTCAGTCAAGTATGCTGTTTTCTTTCTCTCAGCAGCACAGAAAGGAAGTTCTTCATTCACGAAGACAGCCCATCAATAAACTTAAATCCTAGGTTGGAGAACACCATTGTTAAGAACACAAAGATAAAGACCTCCCGGAATGAACAAAGTACCCAACATTTTGACATATTAAGCTTTCACAGTCTTAATATTTTTCCTGGAATTAAATCTCTCCTTTATACACTTTTTCCCAATACTGCATTATCAAAATTAACATGCAAGTAAATAATGCCTATGGCTTTAAACAGGAGTGCACCTTTCCAGTATGCAAGGCTGTCGCTATTCCTATTTTGCATATACCAACCCCATGCAAAATAACTTTCTGAGCTTATACAGCCAGTAATTGTTAAAACTCTTGTGTCCCTTTTCTGGTGGAACAATGATAAATCATCGGACATTAGCTCGCACCTTTCTGCCTGATCACTTCCCAAAGCTAAGAATGCATGGAATCGCGTTCCACCAAAACACCCAACAATGCCAAGAATGTATTGCTCCTGCCCAAAGGTTTATAAAAGAAACACAAAAAGAAAAAAAACAGAGGGCTAATATTTTGAATTGAAGACGAGTGGTGACCAAAGGAGAGAGAGTTACATTGCCCCAGGTCCTACAGCTGGGAAATTGATACATGGCTCTAATTGTGTAACACATCTCATGTGGGTCTACTTCAGTTCTTAAATATCTATCTACATGTCTGACACAGAACGTTTATAAATCTCCTTATTAAACACTTTTCTGTTAATCTACTCCTCCAGTCCTAAAAACCTTCACATCCCCTAGCAATCTCACTAAGGTCTAAACTGTGAGGAGGAGTAGATTACTCCTAGGAGCCAGAGGAGTCACCTCAGGTCCACCCTGGTAAGAGTTACTTCTCAGAGTCGCTCTGCAGTGGCCTCTGGTCTTGGTCCAAGGGGACAAATATGATGAAGTAAGTAAGGCTTGTATGATCAAGCTGGTTCTCGAAGCAGTATAATCCATGCTCTTTTACAGCCATATTTTTCAAAGCAGCAAGGTGGTCACTAGGATGAGAAATCAAGCAGTGTTTTTCCTCCAAGCAGCTCCCACTGGCACTGCAGGAGCAACGGGCACCTACTTGATGAGCTGCCCCAAGCTGCCTCAGGCCATCCATCTGCCAGAGCAACATGTTCCGCAAGAACTTTCATAGTTTTCACTCATCATCTTCAGCTGAAAACACTTACTCATCAAAACAGAAAAATACATTGATGAAAGAGTTCTCTATTAATAATTGAAAGCGGTGCATGGCACACCATTAAAAACTTTACATAACTTCCTCTATTATGTTGTTCAAATAATCCTGTTTCAATAGATACATGTGTTAAAAGGGAATTTATAGATTAATTCTTTTTCTGTTTATCAGAGAGGGATTCCTGCTGTGAAGGGGAATGTATCCTTGTCCTTCCATTATATTCTACTTTTCAAAATTTCAATGCTGCCTAACAGAGAGTCCTCACCCAATACTTTGGAGAGGGCAAAAGTAATAAAATAAGAACTCTGTTTCCTTAATTTGGGAGCAAGAACCACCTGAGATATTTCTGTGGCACAAGGAATGAATCTTCTGCATGACAGCTGCACTGTGCAGAAGGTACATTAGACCTGGTGTCTGCTGTATTCCAGCAACCTCACATTCAAATTTGGTAATGTACTGCAAGGCAAGCATACCAACACAGCATATGAATCCAATCACATCTGCAAGTCAGGCAGTAAATCATCTGAGCAGATGTTATATAGTTAACTAGGAAGTACACTTTTCCTCTGAATTTCTCTCAATACCAAGGTAAGACCCCAATAAAAATGCTATCCAAAAGGGCATAGCCTCTATAGGCATTTATGGCCTACAATACTGCAGATTTGCCAAGAATTAAACAGAATTACTGAGCTGGTATTTATGAATAAAGAGACCACAGATTATGAGCTTCCCTAGTCACACGAATTTTTCAGACAATGAACAAAACGATACACTGTGTAATCCTCAGGATGTGTGACTTGGGAAGCAAAGGCAACTCTAATGCTGGAGACCTAATGGCTGTCCCTGCCCTTCCTGGGCTCATATCCTGCCCTGGCATTTCCAGGCACCCTTTCCTCATCATGGCATGTGCTACCAGGCTGGCTGCAATAATCAAGTGGAGAAGGCAAGACGGGCAACCTGGCTTAGTCTGCAAACCAGAAAGGACTTAGGGAAGGAAGCAGATACTGACTCCACACCCCACGAAACTAACTTCTAAATTATTAGAAGATGAATTGTTAAATGTTGTAGGCTCATCCTGTTGCTCTAAATCTTTTCAGTGCACCAAATTAATTACATTAATGAAGCAACCCACATGTAATTTGTTATTTTCTTAAGTACAGAGCACTCTTCCCTCCCAGGCCAAAACCTTCACCTGATAATCCCCATTCTTCTCCTCTCTCCAGGTTTGCCTTCTGCGGCTCTCCCAACCTGAAGTCAGTGTAATTGCCACACCAAGGCTACATTCAGAGCATCTGGAGCATCCTGGTCAGAGCCAGTGTAGGTGAGCACACACGAAGATCTGCTCCCTTGGCTTCTAACTTCAAAATCATCAGATGAGAAGATGCCCCTTCAGAGTCAGAAGCTGAGAACCCAGTTCTACAACTTTATAGAGACAAACAACAGAGAAATCTACAGGTCAGCAATCCATCTTTCAAATAAAAAACCAAAAACACTCAAGGAAGAACAACCAAACAAAATCAAGAAAACCCCATGAGCAACATGTGGATTCTTGTCTACCTGATGAGAATAAACTGTACAGCATATATCTCCTCCTTCAAGCTACCTGCAAATACAACACACTGACACGAGTTTTGTCATCAGAGATTCTTGCCACTCCCTCTGAAAGAAAATCAGATAAAAGGTGCTTTTAGTGCATATGTAAACAGACTTGAAAGGAGAATTTTGCTAATGAAGTCTCTACTGATTAGTGTCCAGTTAAGATCCCCAAAAGTAAGTTGTGCTTATATACTGTTGCCCTCCCTCATGAGAGTGCATACTTTGCTCTTCTGCTACAAATCCCTTCAGATCCCAACATGCTACAATGCGGCACACAACAGACATTATTTACAGCAAAGGATTAGGTTAGTTAATTTATCAGTGTTAATTTAGAGGCATTTACTTGTTGAAGTAGTTGCACATTTAGTCCATAGGCTTACCGTGAGAATGTGACCAACGTGAGTTGTTTAACTGGTCCCTCAGAACTCAGCAAACTGATCTTTATCTTGCTCTTCACCAAGTCAAAGGAAAAATTCCCATTCCTGGGAATGGCACAGGTTCCAGCCCATACCACAATTCTTCCAGAGCTGTGGCCAACTTTTCCCATCCCATTTTTGCAGTGAGTTCCTGATGTTTAATTAGTACACTTGGTATTCAGATAGAAAACAGCTTTATCTAGTTTCACTAAATTTCAGGTATTAGATTTTAGAAGGGTCAATATTTCTTTTTACTTCAGTGAGAATCTCCCATGAGGTAATCAAATCACATGCTTACTCACGGTGTGCGGTAATGTACACCTGGTAATTGCCATACAACTGCTCCTGGAACAAAGCATTGCTTAATGCAAACATGGCAGAATTCGGCCCCAGGACTCTATTAAAATGTGGCACAACTGTCAGAGTATGGCTTTCTCATAACAACACGTGATTTTAAAACGAAATTGCAGCAGGTTGGGAAATCTTGTATTAAAGCATTTAAATGTTTGCTCATTAAAGTGTTTTGATTTTTTTAACCCCAAAAATGAAAAATTGATATCTGTGAAATCACAGGGCTCCAGGTGTGAGGGCACTCAGAAAAGCAGTAAGTGGGCTTGCTTGCAAGAGTTTCATGCCATAAAAAAGTGCAAGTGCTGTCTCCGTTACTCTCCTCTGGCTCAGGAACCCGTTTTGCCATCCTGACCGTGCTGTGTCTGCTCAATGGGCAAAGAGCAGAGGGAGGATGAGATGCAGTCTTTGTGCAGGAGGCACCCATGGCCCTTTGAGGCTGGACATTGACTCCTGCCACTGCAAATCTCCTGGAAACCTCAGCATCACTTTTACCAAGAAAAGGCAGGAGAATGCAAACGAGGAGTTTACAGTTAACAAAACAATTGTACAATATGAACGCTTCGGACTTAAAATGAAAACAACATTTTAACTAAAAAAGGAAAAGGGAGATGCTGAAAGGCCAATAATTCATATACTTCATGAATTTGTTGGCTGTGTGAAATCCAACAGACAAACTCAGCAAGTCAAAACTTCTTGTGCATGAGTCAGGATTTGATTCACAATCTGACTTTATAAGCCTGCTAATGCACTCATTACATTCTCACAGCCCTACTAAATCACTCTCCACTCACCGTATTTGGGCTAAATATAAGAAGGCGGCAATGTGTTTGTATCTTTTAATAATACCATAGTTTGTCATTGCCTTAAAAAGCAAGATTTTTAAACTATTTAAAAGAGAAATATATATAGATATTGGTACATTACCAAATACACACAGAAAGACAATTTATAATGAAAAACACATAGAGGAAATGCAAGCCTGTACACTATTCAGAACTGGGCAATCTGCACACCTTGGAAAACAGACTGAACTAAAGCTACAGCAAAACAACAAACCAAACTCCCCTGTGAGCTACAGCTACACTCCCTTGTCTTCTGTATTTGGGTACACAGAAGGATCCTGCTCCTCGATTGACATCCACATCCAATGGGAAAGTGAGAAGTCCCATGAGGGTGCACTAATTAGCAAGAGCTATGTTAGCACTGGCAATATCAGCAGAAGCACAGGAAGGAAGTTTAGGAGAGTACTGAATACATGGGAGGGAGGTTCTTGTTTTATTCTGACTGCAGTTAACTAGTGCATGTCCCGCACCCTGAGGGAAATCATAATCTAGATAAGGCACCCGTATTTTCTGTAAGGTCAGCTCAAAGGGCTCAGGTAGGAAAACTCTACTGACCTCAGCAAATTTGCAAGAGGATTATAGAAGTCCCTCATCTTCCTGATCCCATGACTTGGGTAACTGAAGTGAATTGTTTGAGCCAAGTCAGAAAACATGACATACTTTCCATAGTGAAAACAACTGCAAACTCACCTGACATAACTCATCCACTAAAAAAGTTTTTGCATCATTTCTAAAGCACAAGTTCCATATAAAAATGGAGAAGATCCACTCTAGATAGGGCAGACCTGACTTGTGGTTGCCATCTCGTCACACCATCCCTGAACCGTGTCTGAGAAGAGAAGCACTGATAACAGCTATCAATCACAGATTATTTGAATTATGCTCAGCCCGAGGAAGGTGCATTCCAAAAAAGGACAAAATGCACTTCAAAAGGGAGAGGAGAAAGACCTTGTATTTCACAGCAGACCTGCCTAATGCACAGCCTGGGGCATCCCACTCCATATCCACTCGGAAGGCAAAGTCCCAGTGACAGTCAACCCCACCTCTCTGCCTTCCTAGCTGGGCAGTGAAGGTCTTAGCCTTTCCTTGAGCTATCTCCTGGTTAGAAGGCATATTCCATCAATGCACCTTTGAACTGTACCCTAAAATTGTACCCTAAAAAAGGATTGTGTCTACTACATTTGTTTGCTTTCTTTTTCTTATGGCCACCACTGGAAATGTCAGTTGAAGTGCATGTACCAAGAACAAACCATGCCTCTGATCTGTCCAACAAGCTATGATGCAAGTATAAAATAAAATTAAGAAACACAAAAGAACTCATTGAATCCCTCAAGTGATCACACAAAACCCTCACTTAAATAAACAAAAATACCAAGACCTCAAATAATTTTCCAATAGTAAACTGCAGTACAGAACAGAACCTGGACATTCTGGAGATTAAAAACTTGACCTGAAAAAATCCAAGTTCTCCCTATCCCAATGACTTTTGCAAGAGAGGCTGGTCCCCAAACCCTTCAAATTGAGACCATGAATTCTCTACTTTTTCTGAGTACTCACATGCTATCTGTGTCTGTTACTTAAAGCTGTCACTGGTGCAGCACTTCCTAAACACATCGCATCGGCCAAGAGAAAAGTCGGAGACAGGCCCAGCCCCAAGGTGTTTACAAGCATTTGAGATCCTTAATGAAGCTGCCAGACAGTGCAGAAAAGGTTGACAGATGTTCCTGGTGGCACAGCAAGAACGGTTAATCCGACAGGGAGACAAATACGCGAGACATGGAAATCCAATGGTATCACTGTCCAAGCAACCTCAGCACTTTAGGTAAGCGAATCTCTGCAAGCGAACAGCTCTTACCAAATTAACAATTCTTAAAAGAATAGATCTCAACAGAGAAAAATGTTACAAAATCCACAGGCAAGAAAAATCCATATGAAAAGAGGGCAAACAACAGGGTCTAGATCGCTTATCAAAACCATTCTTTCCTCCTAAAAATGAATTGAAAATGGTAACAAGGAGATCGTTACAATGAAGCCTAGCACCACGTGGGAAAGGAAGTCAAACTGTTGAGCTGGTCTTGCAAACCTCTTCGTACCCAGGCAGTTAGAATGAAGTTAATGAAATTGCTCAAGGTAGACAAGATAGCTCACTCAGGCAAGAATTTGTAGTGTTGGTGCCTAAAGAGATGTTTAGGAGTGATAGACAGAGTTTTCAGACCTGAAAATTATTATAATAAGCTTTGGTGTCTCTGGTCTATAGAGAATTTACCAGTTTATACCTGAAAACTCTTTCACCACTTGCAACCAAATTACACATGTTCTAGTATTTTGGGCAGAAACAGCAAACGTGGTTGGCTGCCATGCTGAATCATGCCAAATATCCCTGAAAATTTATCCTCATTAGCTCTGTTCTAAACCAGCTAACTGCAGTAGTTTATTTGCCAACAGTTTCTCAGACCAATTTATTCTGAGAGTCAGCACTGGAGAGTCTGCTTTCTGCAATGATGGGCAATGGCAGGAGTGGGTATAAGCTACTGGTAATCTACAGGGAAACTAAAAGAGCTCCAACAAAAAGTGCAATTAAACTAGTATTTACCTCTCGCAGCAGAAGAACCATTCACATGTAATTCAGCAAGAACATAAACAGTTTTAAGATACTTTTACTAGCAGATAAAAGCTTTTTCATAGGACAGATTTCTTCTAATGCAGCCAAAGTTACTAACATAAGAGTGATAGTGCCTAAAGCTACTATTTTAATTTTGATGGTGTAAAACTTGGATCTTTCAGGTGCTCTTTGCACTGAAGTAATTACTAACTATTCTTAAATTCCTAGTCCAAAGTGATGTGACATTATAGGGACTAGAGGGTGCACATAGACAGTATTGTAACATTTACAACACAACAGAAGAGCTGCTTTCTCAGGGCATTCAAGTGCAAGAGATGGGAGAATTTTGTCTTTACAAATGGGATAGATGTTCAAAAATTACAAGAAATGAGCAAAGGATTTCCTGTAAAGTCAAACACCTCACAATGCCATTGTAGCACTTCAATTCCACAGGCCCTAAGGCTTCACACCCCAGACTACTCAAATCTCTTCAGCACATTTAATGTCCCACATCAC
The DNA here is from genome assembly GCA_013397815.1 of Aleadryas rufinucha. NCBI lineage: Eukaryota > Metazoa > Chordata > Aves > Passeriformes > Aleadryas > Aleadryas rufinucha. The sequence continues at coordinate 531,261 of VZTH01008326.1, read as the reverse complement.
ACACACTGTGCTGGACAGGCTGTGGTCCCACTAGCAACCAAATTCTGCTCACCTCCCCACTGGGAACAGACTCATGGAATCATCAGGACACTCTGCATGACTTTAGGCCCGTGGGAGCTGGTTGTGGTAAAGTGATAGAATTCACTGTAATGTGAGCAAATGTAAAGAGATGCATTTTAGAGCAAAACCATGTAAGACACACCCTATGATGCAAGGTAACCAAAACGTACTGCCAGCAGATAGGAGACAGGCTGTTTGGGAAAAGAAAAAGCTAATGGAATTCTTGGCTGCACTAAAAAAGAACCCTTTATGTCACAGTACAAGCCCCAGTGAAACTGTATCTGGCCTATCATCTCTGTTTGGGGCCGTGATCCTGCAGTACCACTCAGCCCCCACCTGCTACAGCACCGTGACTGCCTTCACCCGCATGCTTGCCTTGGGATGTCTCTCTTCGCAGCACCCCTCAAGATCTGAATGCAGCTCCCAAAGTGGAGCAAGGAGAGCATCTTCAAAAGCTCATATTGTTTGGCCCTGCTGAATCATACTCACTTTGGGAGCTTCCCAGAGTAGCAAAGAGGGAACTAAGAAAGAACTGGATGCAGGTTTAACTGCATTAACTCCCTTGGTTTCATTCTTGACGCCATCCAAGACACCAGCTGTTCACCCTGTCCCTGAAACCTGGAGCCAACACAGCATGCCACTGTCACCCCTTCTTGTCCTCTGACCCAGGGGCAGGACCTCCACTGTTGGCAGCAAGTTGCCATCTTCACACTCTAAGGGCTGAGGATCTGCTCAGAGACATCACACAGATTTTAAACTCAGGCAGGCAATAATTTCCTGTGTTTTCAGTGACTGCACAGGTGCCAGTGTATTTTCCGTTTAAGCACCGCAAGAATAGAGGCAGAAAAGACCTGACCTCATAATTATGGGAACAAGGAAGGGACTTCTAAAATCCTAAGAAGAGCTTGGAGTGTCTGAAGCACAGGGGAGGAGGGCAGAATCCCAGCAAGGGGGGACAATCCCAGCACCTGCACCTCTTGCACTTCCCTTTCAGCCAGCGCAGCACCAGCCCCTTCCCCTGTAAAACCCGTGCCTTGAACTAAACATTTCAAGCAACTCAAGTAAATAAAAATGTGATATAGAATAGATACATATAATCTGTGGGTACAAACTCTCCTGAAAAATAAAGTTATTAACATAATGTAACAGTGAACACAAGACAAAGCGCAACGGTAAATGAAGTGATATTATCATGTCTCCAGTGCTCTGGCCCCAGTTTCTGTTATGCAGTGACCCATCAATTTGAAATAGATAAGCAAAAAGTCCCGACTGAGAATACCCTCCTATAAGCAGGTGATTGCAATCTTTCAGGCTAAAGCATGTTTATTGTCAGATCCTGGAGAAACTTATAGTTCATCTGTGGTTTTGTTGCTGTGGCTACACAGACAAAGACCTGAGCTCCTTTTCTGCGAGTTCAGCCCGCAGCTCAGGGCATTCAACGCCTTAATTCTGCTGGGGCCAGATGAGTGATACCCTGGAAAAGATACGATCTGGCTGCTACCGATGAAAGACTCATTAAAATTTTCTTGCTGCGAACACACAAGTGCAAGAACAATTTTGAGTGACCTTATACCTCTGCAAATGGCCAACGGCCAAACTCCTACCACTGTGTACGACCCTTGTACTGGAGCTAGAGAAAACAAATTTAACAAGACCATAGCTGCAAGGGAATATGCCTGAAACTTTAAAATCTTCCCAACATTTCCCTCACTGTGAAGTAGAGGGATTCGCTTTCACACAGAACAAGCCTCCGCTTCATCCACCTTGTATCAGATAACCTTTTACATCCCGGCTCCCGAAGTTTTGTCTTCTCCGAGAGCTGTGAAAATTCCTCCGGTGCAGTGGCTGCGGTCAAAGATTGCATTTACAAGCGGAGCGCGATGCTGCCGGTAACCACAGTAACGGGGCACCCCCTCCCCGAGCCCCTGGCCCCTCCGGTTGATGAGTAACTCGGGGACAATGGCTGCACCCAGCGCTCCCGCAGGTCCCTAACGCCGCCGGCCGCCAATGGGGGATGAAAGGCTGCAGTGCGAAACAAGCCCCAGAGAAGGGGAACCAGGGAAGTCTCCAAGCTGAAACAGTAGCTGGAGAGACACCCGTAGCTGGTGGGAGTCATTGTACAGGGAGCATTGAAGCAAATTTTGCCAAATGCCTTTATTATTCTTCCTAAGGGATTTCTGAGTAAGTATTTACAGCACTTTCTCATGTGGAGAAAACACATAAGAATTATGAGTTGGATCCAGATTTTGTTCCTCCTTAACTTCAGAGCTTTCCAGAAGAAAGGGCAGACAAAAATTTGTTCAAAACATTGTTTCAACCATCAGTTCACCTGTAGCAACCCCTTTGCCAAGTGTAATGCCAAGTCCAACCATGCTGTGCTGCTTTAAAAATCTATTACTAAACGTGTTTCAATATTCCAGCATTTCTGAAATATTTAAAATCAGCTGCATATGTGAAAAGAAAAGCTTTTCTATGAAAGCAGCAGCGTAGCACCTGCTGCAGCACCCTAAGAGCAAGGCAGACATGGGGCAAGCATGGCTGTGTGCTAAAATGACAAAACCTGTCTCCTGTTATCTTGTGAGCTTGGTGACCCTCCTGTGGATTTTCCTCACCTGATGAGACCCTGCAGACTTGCTCCAAGCTACCACCTGGCATCCAGGCAAGGACAGACACCTGGGAAACTTGGGGTGGCGCACATATTCCCCTCCAGGCTGCTGTGGCAGCACAGGCACATGATATTGACATGGCAGTGCAATAGGATCTGTGAGGTGAAAGAGAGCAGGGGCTGACAACCTCTCTGCATGCATTTCAGGGGTTCCTGGTCTTGCCTGTCCTGGCTCTGTCCTGAGAATTGGCTGTGTTTAAAGCAAGCACTCTGGACAGGTTTCATCCGGGAGAAGCCCAGTTCCTGCACTCCCAAGTGACTGCATGAAGCACATTGAAGCGCACATTGCAGTGGAGTAAGCAGAAATGATCAGCAGATCTGCTTCAAAAGCATACTTGTGACCTGAACTAAAATGCTGACATAGGTGCACCCATGGTGAGACAGATTTAAACTACACTGCAGCTTTCAGCTTTGCCCAGCTCCCCAGACACCCTGATGCAATACGAAAAGGATGGATTTTTCCATATCCACAAACCCTGAAGTTACTATTTTGGAACTGATGAACTCTCACGCAGGGAATGAAAGTAAAATAAATGGCTCCCAGGTCCTGCTCCTTTCAAGTCGATTGCAGAAGTCCCTTTGACTTCAGAGACAACAATAAGAACAATAATAGGTTCTCATTAGGCCTCATTCCCAGCAGGGCTTTGGGTACTTCCAGAAATAACAAGATCTTCCTAAAGGTCTCTTTCTTTGTCTCTTTCTTTAATCCCAACAGGATTGGAATTTGGGGTTAATTTTGTTGCAGGAGAAGGCACTGAAATCCAGTGCAGCTCACATCACCTCTCATTCTGCCACTGTCTCCAAATATCTCAGGATTAGACCTTTCTTGCTGGGCAGGCAGGTAAAAAAGTGGGTTCCTAACATATGGCTCTGGGCTAGCCACAAGTTTAGCTTTCATCTAATTAATATTCCTTGCATGTGCATGTATTATGAAAGAATTGAAAGTAGGTGTAGGGAATAAAGCACATCCAGACACTCCAAGTAGTGGAAGATATAATTGCCAAGAGACTTATACAACCTCACCCCAGCTCCTGCACATATTTTATTCCTAGCTTAGTTATCTTCCAATCTTTTCCCAGATTATCCAACATACATTTTGATTCACTTTATATAGTAAAGATCCTATCCAAGAAACATGTTCCTCCTCATCTTATTTAGTCTTATTGATAAATACAGCACAGATATAGCAGTGATTCAAATAAATAATTACATCTCTCTATTAAAAAACCCACCATACTGATTCAATACTGTATTTCTAGATTTAGCATAAAAATGATTTGTTCATGTTCTCAACTCTCTCTTGTATCTGCATAGTTCTGTCCAGAGCCAAACACACTGATGACACATTTGGATCTGCCTGCTCCAGAGGTAACAGTTAATTTCTGACCTTGTTTAGGTCTTTTCAGGCAAAGGACCAAACTTCTACAAGGAAGGATTTCCCAGGCTGTGCTTTTCAAGCCTGCTCAGAGCTGGTCATTCAGGGCTCAGTTTGAGTGTCTTCCTTGAATCTTTTCCTATTAATCTAGGGAACCAAGCTGTGATCCTGGTTTAGACCTAAAAACCTGGTGCCTTGCAATAGCAAGAAATTGGAACTTAATTCCCATTGAGTCATTTCTTGTAGAAAGTAATTAAAAGAAGCATTGATACACAAACAGCACTCCAGAGTCCTATTGTTTTACAAGTGACAGAAATCTGCATTTAGACAATGAAATAGGCTCTTCAATTTAAAGGGTCCCTTACTTAAAAAAGGGACTACAAAGGTGCATCTTGCAGCCTACTTTTGCTAAGGAATGTCTATGAGGAGGTTTCAATCACTATGACAACCTCTTTTTAATGCCAATGATTTTCTAGCCCAGACAACTCTTTCTTGAGAAAGGGCATGTTTTAAGGCTCTGCCAAAACTGTGGTTAAAAGCCTTACTGACAAGAGAAAAATCTATGAGGTTACCATTTTGGCAAACATGAGTTTTCAAAAAGAATCAGGAATTTTACATTATAGCTGGCCAAAAGATTGCTGCTGAGAAGGAAGAAAACAACTGAGAGAATAAGAAGGAAAAAAAAAGGCCAGACCAACCTGCCATAAGCATCATTTGAGTAAAACATGGGTGTTCTGGGATCTAAAGGTTTTGGTACCTCATGAGTTTGTAAACTTATAAAGATGCCCTGTATAGGGACAGATAAGGAGAAGATTACATACCTCTGCACATTTGCATTTTATTTCAATCCACAATAAGGATTTTTTAGCATTTGTCAGTCTTTATCTCCCAAGTCTCTGACATATCTCAATCAACAAAATCAAATTCAACCACTTCTTGCCACTCATATTTACACAGCATTTCTTGTACTATATTGCCATCTCTCTCTAGAATAAGCAAATAAAGGGCTTCCCTTTCATCAATAATTTGGTGTTATTCCATAAGAATTCCCTTTCATCAATAATTTGATGTTATTCCCTAAGAATTACCTCACCGGGAATACGATAAAAGAGACTCTTCAATATTCACAGTGCAGTTCTCACCCGGTGCCAGTTCAGAGGCACATTAACTCAGCCCCCCTAAGAGCTCTGCATTCCCGCGGGATGGTTTGTAGCCACGTGGCCGCCCTGTTTTCCCTTTCAGTGAGGATTTGCACCCACCTAGGTTCCAGCGAGCTCGTTTTCTGCTCTGACTTCTAACCTATTACTACTTTCACAGGGAAATGAATAAGCACAGGTTACGTGGCACAGCTAAAACAGTAAATCGCAGTAAATCAGTGGCAGATGCTGGAGTGCAAAGCGAGGATTTTGGAGACTCATCCTGTACAAATGGTCACGCTACCCAGAGCTCGCACGCAGCCTGCAGGGTGGCGGGTCGGCACGGGGAGAAACAGGCAGAGAGTGGTTTTGCAATCAGAGCCAGCACAAAAGCCTTAGCAGCTGCTGCTATTGAATCTGAGGGATGCAAAGGCTACACGCACCCCCAACAACCGGCTGCATCGGCAGCTGACAGCCCGAACAACGTGTTGCAGGAATTGTTCTCTTTTACCGCAGTGGTGTTCTTCACACGTGTAGGTACACACACAAGAAAGAGGACTTCAGTGCTGTCCAATAACAATACTATGTTATACAATACACAATAGTTAAAAAGAAATGAGCTAATTTTATGTTAGACATGCCTGAGTAGAATACAGAGCTGCAGGGTAGCCTTTGACTTGCTCAGACTACAACTACTGTACTGAGCCTTCTCTTCTAGAAGCAGCACATATGTATTAGAGACAGAGATGTTTGGGGAAAAAAAAAAAATTACAACAATTAAAGGAGTTGGGGAAACATCTCTGTTTCTGAAAGAATCCACATAAACCTGCATATGTGTGCCTCTGACTCACCATGATCTGCTGCTTCAGAAAGCTGCTGAAAGGGTCAAACTAATACAAGATCTTGTCTCATGCTACTGCCACTATTTAGGGGTTAAAATGCTGGAACAATAGTGGATCTCTCAATATTTTTACCTCAGAAATAGCTGCAGTGATATATTGAGATATAGTCACATACAAGCACACAATAAACTTGAAAAATGTAGCAATATTTATAGACCTCTTAGAGGTCCAGCCACCAAATACCTGGTAATACTTGTGTCTCTGTCATGCCATCATCAGAGAAAAAAAATTTAGCTCTGAAGTGTTAAGCCACAGGATCTGAGGATTTTTTCTAGAAATCATTTATGAATGCCTATACATTTGGCTAATGAAAATAAGTTTTGTCAGAAAAATTACATCAATAAATTAATTTTTCTTCAGATCTCACTTCAAGACATGACATCCAGTTAAGGCTGTGTGTTCACAGCCCCCAGACTAAGCAAAAGGGACCTCTGGGAGTGGGCAGGACATGCTACCGTGGTAGGACTGGCAATGCTTCTCTCCATGAGAGCAACAAATTCCTTTCCAAAAATGCAGCCTCTTGCTCTGAGGGCAGCAGAGCTATGACAGCATATAGTTAACCCCGGGCTATCTACAGCTTCTGTACATAGATGACATTGTCTCTCAGCTAAGACAAAGGCTGGTCCTTGTTTAGTCCTCCAGGACAGAGGCTGGCCGTGCTGGGAGTAGCTTGAACAGTGACAAACTCATGCATCCATCAAAGTCAGCAGAGGCACAGGTGCAGAAAGTCAGGCTCAGCCTCCATAATCTGCTGACAGTGATGGAAAAAATCTCCTCAGAAGGTAACACCTCCCAGGCTAAAGCTGAAGACATAGGTCAATCAATCTAGGAAAGAGGTGAAAAGGCAAGAAAAGCTGGAAGTCATGACTTTTGCTGACCACCGACCAGATTATTTCTTCTGTTAAAACTTCTGTCAGGGTACTTTGCCACAGAGCACCAAGCTCCACCAGCAACAAGGCATGCAGCTCTCCAGCTGGTCCTCCTGGCATCCTCCAGGAACACATGAGAAAGCTGTGGTCACACACTCAGGACAGTTGCTGGCAATGTGTGGCTTTGGTATGTGTGAGCAGTTGGGGAACTGATGGAAATCCCTCCCGTCCCCACTGCTCTGCTCTCCAACTGGCCTCTTACAGGCATCACTTAGGCATGTCCCACCACAAGGTACAACAGTACAAGAGATTTCAACATCCTCCAGTTTCCTGGAGGGTGATCTCAACCTCTCAAGGAGCTGACAGTGAATAACAGTTCCTGGTTCTGCTGCTATCCCTGCTTCCTCTGTCTCCAAAGATTTGACAACCTAGACAAATTCCTCCTGAAATGATCTAAAATCCAGGTATTGCAGATATTGGAATCAAGGACATCAGTCATTCAGTGGAGGATGCTTTAAATGACACATGAGAAACAGGAGTTGTCCATACTCTAAACTCCTGTTCAATTTGATATGAAAGGGTTGGCCCAGTGCACAGAAGACCCTCAGTTCCTCAATGCAACTGATGACATTTCAGGCTTTTCTGCTCCGGAAGAACTACAGCAGTGCAACATCTGAGATCCCTCAGAGCAATGGGGGCTGTACAGAGGAGGAATGTGCAATGGAGAGGACCTCTCTCAGCAGCCTGGAGGAGGAAACTGATGGCCCTGGAGGCCTGTTCCCCAGACCTCAGCCACAAAAGGGTCCTTGCAGATGTCTCCATCACAGCTTTGTACTGCTTAGGAAAAGACACAGAGCTTCATCTAGATTGCTCAGGCTTTAGCGTACTGCTCTATTTCAGTGATATATCAACCTGGCAGGGCTCAGCCTCAGCAGAGACGGATGTCCAGCCCAGCACTGATGACCCAGGTGTCAGCCAGCCATATGGAGGGGTCAGCCAGCAGTATTTGGTCAAAAATAAGTTTTATGATTCAGGTAAAAACAGAGGTAGTCCACAAGACAATAGGAGTTTGGCCGTAAGTTCCCATTAAAGCTGGTAAGATCCAAGTCACAGCACTGCCAGGGTCCCTCCTAGAGGCTTTTGGAGACATGGGTAACAGTTTTAATATCCGAAATGCTGATGTAGGGGAAGGTAGCTAGGCTGTAACTCTGGAGCACAGAACTAGCCCTGCTTGGTTTAAACAAAATAGGCTCCCTTTGTGAGCCCTGCCTGAGGTGGTCAGCCTCTAACAAAAGACCACTGACAGTCCTCTGGCACGATCTCAAGCAATTTGAACTTTCTGTAGCTTTTGCAGTAACACAGTTCACTTAAAGCTGACACAGCCAGGAACTTTCCAGTAATCCTCATGTTAGCTCTTATGCTGGGTTAATAATTCCCTGCTCAACCATCTGTGACCAAGACACAACCAATACAATTCCAGTTAAGTCTAAAAGTGGAATCAAAAGCATATATGGAAAACTTGAAAAAATTAAATAAAACAAATGCTGTATCATACTTGTGTGCAAGGAAAGGCAGAGTTGCAGGCTTTTTTCATTTTATTATAGTGATTTATAATCCAAAGTGGAACCAAGATCAAGCCCCTATGCCCTAAAATATATATACAAGAAAAACAGCAGACACTTTGCTCTTTATGTCCTTTGAACAATGATGCTTAAGATATTCTGCTTTTTATTTTTTGTCCTTTTTTAAAATCAGTAAACAGTGATAAATTTAAATATAGCACCTAAAAATAACATCCAATGTTGTTGCCAAGCTTCCATTTTGGGTAAAGTTGTTCTCCAAAAGACTGGTGACAGGGCCCCATTAAGACCCTCTCCCCCAGCACCATGAAGCTCCCAAAGCCCTGTATTCCATATGCCGAGTAGACAATATTCTCACTGGTTTGGTCTTTTTCTGAAGCCTACAGAAGTCTTCTTTCTTGAGCTGATTTTGACTTAGTAAAAAAATTCAGTGTGTTCTGATTTTAGCCGAAAGAGTTCTTGTAAAAAAAAATAATGATTTGTCCACATGCACTCACCTTGGTCTTCCTATCACAAATGGCTGAGCAAGGGGGTCTAAGACCCCAGGCAGCCACACCTGCCCCACCTCAAAGCAAAATCCTGATCAGGTAGAGGGCATCGTTAGAGGAAAACCCAGGGATTTTCCCTTAGCGATTCAAAGGCAATTCATACAGCAATTACAGTATCAAGTTCAGATGCGCTCACAATTCATGTGGTTATAAAAGCAAAAGTATCCAGATACATAAACAAATAAATAAACCAGGAACGGGGTAAAACATTTAGCTCGAGTCAAGCCTTGCCCCCAGGGATGAGAGAGCCACAATGGTCCCTGCTCCCTGCACAGCCACCAGCGCTCGGCAGGGATCAGCTCGGCAGGTGTGATATGCCCACTCTGACTTAAGGTGTGCAGAGACCCTGACGTCATGGGTATCTCCCTCCCTCTCCTGGTTGTTCCCACTACCAGCAATTACCTGGAGATGGGCCCAAATGTAAGCAAGAGCCCAATGGGGACGAACGTCTTAATTCTGACAAGACGCCCAGCCCAGGTCACGGCTACCCTCTGTCAGCTGCAGCACAGGAAAGAGAGCAAACACTGCTCAGCACAGCTCTCCTGCCTGCCCTTATGTTGACAATCTGCAGGCTAAAATGCTGCCAACAAATACAAATAAAAATGTAAAAATACATTCACTGCACCTGGTTCTTTATTCTTCTCTGAAATATATTACTAAGCTTTGCTCTGACATGAATGGGAAGGCAATATAGCCACTATTTGTGTATTGCAATGGGCATTAAAACAGCCCAGTATCCAAAACAGCCCAGCTAGAGAGACAAGCAAAGAGAGTAACAAAAAGCTGTATGGGGCACCCTGCAGCTCTTCAAACAGCAGCCACCAGAAGCAGCTATCTGGGGACAACGTTTCTATACCCAAAGTTCTGTAAAGAAGTTTTAAAAAATGATGTAAACACAAAGTAAAATTTTCACAGAAAAAATACAAAGCTCAAAGCATCTGAGAACATTGCAGACAGTTACCATCCCTGCAATTTGCATTTTCCTGGGAAATGGTTTGGCCATAAATGCACCCATATACATTGGGATGCTTTCCTTTACACCCCCCTGGGCAAGTCAGGCACATCTGGAGAAATCATCATTACAGTATATCACAAGACTAGGAGCATTCGTCATAGGATGGAAAGACAGATGGCTAAGATGAAGCATGACAAGGAAATATAAAATCACAACAAGAAGAGAAACAAAACACAAATAATCCCAGTCCCTCACAATATGAAAACTAAAGATCACCCAGTGAGATGATCAGGCAATGCGTTTTAACAGAAAAGAATTTCTGCAAGTGTGTGCATCTGAATGGTGGGGAGTGTGACCAGGCACTGGGGAAAGCAGAAACTTCAGAGGGATTAAACAAATTGAGAGATGAGGAGACCATGGATTGTGGTATTGACTTGCCCCACAGTGAGTCAACACCATGATCGGGGGAGACCTGTAGCCCCAAAAGCCCTTAAACATCTGCCTGCTGTGAGCTGGAACAGTGCAAGGAGGGAAGGATCAGTCTGTACTTGTCCTGTTTCTCATACATTTTCCTTAGTATATGCTGCTAGGCAGGGCAAGAGTGGGAATACTAGCTTGGACATCCCTTTGGCCTCACAACATTTAGCAGGTCTGAGAGGTGATGCTTATGGCCCTAAATAAAACAGGGCACCACAGACATACATAACATACATACACACGTAGCGCAGCCACATAACACAGCATCTTTAGCCCTGGACCAGGTGCAATTTTTGGCAGGTGCAGCAGCACCCTGCCGAGCTGGCTCGCTAGCCAGGACACATCTGGCCACGCCAGGATGGACCAAGCAGAGGGAACCATTCTAGCCCAGCCAGGCTCTGCCATTGAACCTGCAGGGCAGGGAAGCATACCTGTCTTGCTTAATGAGCCTCTGTAAATATTAACAGGGCAGGTCTTCTCTAAATTACTTAAATATGCAAAGCAGTGGGTAAAATCATCCAGACTCTTTGCTGCTGTCTATATGGCAGTTGGGCTCATTGATCTCACACATCAATAAAAGGGCCACTTAGGTTAATTGGAGGATATACCTTAATTACCTGTATGCCTGGAACTGACCAGGCAGCCCAGCCAAGTCCCAGTCCCAGCGGCCTCCTAGCTCTAAAATGAGCCATGCCAGGAGATCCCCTTACACTGTTTACCTGCATCTCCTCCAGCCTCACTCCCCCTGAAACAGAAGGAAGTCAGTGTACTTTTTGACTAACAAACTCACTCAAAGAGGGTATGTTGTATCTCACAGAAACTGTAACTCACAGAGCAGGATACACCCAAAAAACGTCTCCGGCAAGCACCAGCTTTTCCCAGAGGCTTATTTTGTGCATATTATATTCAAGACCACGCTTTCATGAGACTGCTCCTGTCTGCAGAGATCGGTGCGAGGGAGCCCTGGGGCTCCTTCCCGCCCACGGCCCCCATCCCGGCTGCTCCCACGGCTGCTCCTGGCCACCATGCTGGCTCTGCACCCACAAGAGCTCTCTTCTGCAGATCAAACAAGGTCCTCCTCCCAGAGCTTCACAGCTGGGTCTGCCTTCCAGCTCCCCTTTTCAGGAAGTTTTTTCTCATGCAGGAGAAATGCATCCCTGACTGGATTTCTTCTGATCAACCCCAGGGCGAGGGACAGAGTAATCCCGGTGTCCATCTGGCCACCTTCTCCCTGCCTCCACCTGGCTCCTCCCAGTTCATTAAGACAAAGACCTGTGATTTTATGCCACAAGAGACGTGGAGATCCCAGCATGTGGTGAACATCTTTAACACACAAATGCACAAGAGAGGAGTAAAAGGGAGAATGGTGTCAAATCAAAACACAGTTCAAGAGACAGCAAGCAGTGCCTTTCCTCACTGCACTGCAGCTTCAGGGAAGCAGTTGCCACACTTAAAACCAAAACGCTGAATAATTACAGGCTGCTTAGCCCAGCACTGCCTATTGTGCAGAATCCTCCACACAGGTTTCCACACACATTAGTGATTTGAGTGATTTTGGTCAATTTTAATGATAGTGACAGTAAAAAGGGAACCCCAGGTGCAAGTACTCAAGTTTAGCCTCAGCAGTTGCCCTGCAGTAAAGTGGTTGTCCTTGTCCAAAGCCCCTGGGCAATCAGGTGTCAGTCACACATGGTCACTTTTTCCTCTGACTGTGGCTGACAGGGACATCATGGGCCTGCTCCAATGGCTCCAAAGAGCGGCACACCAAAGGGAGATAATGATTTAACGACCATGACAGCCCATTTCCCAACTCTGAGCATTTTTATACAAACCATTGCTGGAGCCTGACTCTCATGAGTCACCCTGTTTAGTTTGACTCCTCTCCTCTGCTCCTCAAGGAACACAAGCCAGCACAGGCCAAATCCTACCCAGTTGATACTGGCTCATGAAATCATTTACAGGAAGCTGCTTCTCAGGTTGCAGGGCCCTTGCATGCAGCCAGCAAGCTGGTGAGGGAACACGTGGATACGTCCTGCATACACCACTTGTCTCCATTCACTTTGTTTCCCATTCTCTAATGGTTATGGTTTTTCTAAACCCATGGATTTTCAGCCCCGTGGTTCTGAGGAAACAAAGCAGGGGGAAAAAAGAGAACAAGTGTGGACAAAACTCAAGGTAACCTGAAATCCCAGCAGCCTCCCCAGAACCACCTCTCTCCAACTGGTGGGGCTGCACCCATCTTTGCAAAGATAGAGGCGAGGGGGTTTTTTGTTTTTTTGTTTTTTTTTTTTTTTTGAATTGTAACCAGAGTTACCAGAACAATCCTCTGAAGCCAGCAAAGTTTCCTAAAGTGTGAGAGAGGCCAGAGACCAGCCCTTTCTATTCCCCCTCTTTGTTCAGATGAGGAATTTGCAATCCAAATCCCAGCCACACCAGAGCAGGCAATGAGCCTAGCTGCTGTAAAAAGCATCTTAGAAAGTTTGCGAGGCTCTGTGCCAAGGAGCTGCTGCGAGACAAGTGAACTGAGCTAGAAAAAAACTGTATGTATATAATACCATTAAGATAGCAAATAAAAAACCTGTCCTGCAGTGCAAAGGAATGTGATAGTTAGCGAGTGGTCCCCTATAGCTGCAAAGAGTCCTTGAAATATTAACAGGGTTATCAGCATTCACTTATCGGTTACAGTAGTGCCTAGATAATTCAAAGGACTGAGCCAGAGCTCATAAATATGTACACTTTCTCAATGCAAAATTCTTACTATCAGAGAATTTGTTACCTTTTTTAACTGAAATGTGTTAATCTTTTAAATTAACAAATTTAGGAAGGCAACAATCTACAGGGAAAGTATATTCAGTCATTTATTTTTTAATCCATTTATTACTATTTTTTTATGTACTCTGTGTGTTTTCAAGACAGGTGTTTTTAAGCATGTTTATTGAGGTTTTGATGTTAGTACAATGCACCTGCATTTTGTCTCACAAAATCTGGGGTAGGTTCAAGCTGTAGAATTTCAAGGTGGCAGAACTTCATACAAATGAAAGCTGGGAGCTTTGTACCCACAGAAGAAAGTGGTGAGTGCTGACACTCTTGCCTACATGGATTAGGTGCTGAGTACTGCACACAGAGCACTGGAACAAATCCTTCACTTGATATGAGTCCGTGTGGTCACACAGGCCTGAGGGAGGGACAGTACAATATTTTCATAACTTGAAAGGACTTTCTAGAAACTTTTGACCTTCCAGAGGGACATAATGCAAGCATGGGCAAAATTATGTATCTCTTCCAAGAAAAAGCAGCAGAGAAACCACCAAGCCAAGGGCAGAGCCTAAACCCACCTAATTACTGTCCCCTCTTTAACACCATCCCTGTGTCTGTCCAACCATGTGCTGAACTGCTCCAGCACAAGGCAATGGAAATCCTACTAAAAAAGCCCCAATAAAAATTAGTTATGCTTTGGTTGCAAATGCACAGCAGCCCTAAACTAAATGAATGGCTGACTACCACAGCTCCTTTCCTCCTCTGCACTGGAATTCATACACCATTGAACTATTTCTTCACACCAAGTAAGACCTTTTTTGTATGTTTTCTATTGTTAGTTTGGCTTTTTGTCAACTCTCATCCTCCCTTGCATTGTCTTCTACTCATTCAATGAACTCAGCTGTTTCTTCATGCTAAGTTAGAAGCTTGTTTTGTTGGGTTTTTCATTTGCAGATTGGCTTTTCAGAAACTTGGCGCACGGAAACAGCCCAGCACAAGGTCATACAGGTGATGGGAAGCAAAGGGATGTAACAGCCAGGAGCAAGATTGGTTCAGATTTGCTGCAGCTTGCATCCTGTGACATTTGTGACTAACTTCCAGCCCCATTCATGTACCTGTTGAACCACGTTACCTTGCGGATTCTTTACCTACTTTTGATACCAAGTTTAGGAGAAGATAGCAATGCTGTTACCAACACACAGCAAATTACACAAGCTCAGGCAGTTCAAAGGGCTAATTGCTCTTACATTTTATTAGTATGTACGTTTAATTTCTGCAGCAAAAAGAGAACAGGAAATAATTTTTCCTCCAGCGAGTTCAATTTTCTGTTCAAGGAAGGTTCTCAAGGAAATGTGTTGTATATACATAATACTACTAACAAACTAGAAAGCTTATCAATTTATCAAGCTTTATCTTAAACCCAGCTACACTTCTTTGGATCCCTTCACAGAGAGGTTATCCCAGAAATTTAATTCCCTGAAGGTTTCAAACTGCCTTCTAACATCCCACCTAAATTTATTGCGTTCACTTACACTTATTTTTTTCTTTAAACTGCCCTGCTCCTGTACTTCAGGGATGTAGGTAGCAACCATAGTCCTCTTTGGTTCTTATTTTGCAACAGGAAGGATGCAATCTTCTACCATAAATGATACATCCAGTAAAACGAATTCTCTGTTCCCCAATTTGTCCTCTTTACAATATACGTTGACTTTTCTTGACTAGGAACAATCAGAATTGGAGACAGGTGAGATATTTGCAGTGCCTTGTACAACAGCATGTAATACTTCACTTTATATAATAAACCCATCTCACTTACTAAGCCCCTGTGGTGGAAGCCCCATGCACCACTGCATTTTTTCATCTGTCTGATGCTTCCATCCTTCTGAACCAACTCAAAGACATAGACAGGGTGCAGGCAAGAAAATTAAGTCACCCAAATACTGTCATTTCAGAAAATGGAGTAATTTTCCATCCCAATATTTGATAAGCACTTTAAGTACTATATAAGTTGATGGAGGGTCCATCTCCAAAGAGAGGGCAGTGTGACCCTGGCATATCACACCCAAGTAACAATATATTGTTTTCCTCAGAGAAGCAGAAGCATTGCCTCCAAACAAGCAGCAACACATGATCCAACCAAAGGAAATGTAAGAGGTGCTGAAATGCCATCACATAGAAGCTAACTTGTTCCAAGAGATTTTGTGACTCATAAATTATCATAGAGAAAATTAAATGCTACAAAATACCTAAGAATAGAAATGGAAAATAAATTAATCAAGATGTCTAATAAGGAACAGAAACAGTGGTTAGAAACAGCTTTCTAAGTGTTGGATTATTAACTATTGTGCTTTCCAAAAGGGATTATTTTACCCTGAAGTTCTCATGGATCAGCTTTTCATTTACTAGAGCACCAGCTCTCAGCTGCAAGTTCAGTCTCCCACCCCATGACCTGACCATCTCTGCAAGGTGCCTATGCCCGTGGGCCCCTCGCACTGCATCATGAGGATGGAGCCAGGGTTCAACAGTGAAAAACCCATCCCCAGGACAGACCACCAGCTAATTACCTGCTGACTGCCACAACTGGGATGCAGGAAGGGCTGACACAGGTCACAAAACTAGTCAGAGCCTTAGTTTTGATAATCATGGTAGAATAAAAGGGAAAAGTATGGCAAAAAGAAGAAAGCACTGGAAATGCAAATGCAAATACGTGGCTGTGAAATCATCAGACTGGGCTCTCTGTTGAGTGCATGGACAGATTCAGTGACCCTCAGGGAATCTTACCTGCTGAATGAGCCAAGAATATGCCTTGCTGGGTATTAGGCAATGTCATGTAATATGACTACAGCAGTAAACACAAAGGCTCTACAGTGCAAAGAACAACACTGTGAATTTCACAACTGCTGAAATCTCAGTCTGATTCTTCTAAAATTCAGTTTCGTCACAGGAACAAAATTTAATTAGGGTTTTCTTATTAGTCACTTATGTAAGTTCATTGAAATACCTGAAAATGCACAATATCCAAATTTTATGCAGCACTAAGCCATCCTAAATGACCAGTATGGGATGTGTAGAGTTGGAGTAAAGTTGTTTGCCCCATGGGATGCTTTCCAGTCTGAGAAAGCTTTCAAATTGGCCATCAAAGTTGTCACTTTACTTTCCCTTTAGGCCTTGAAAAGAGCAATGGAATCTTTTAACAGCTACAGACTGATCAAAGAGACTCGGAGCAAAAACCCAGGGAGTCACTGACACAGCCTCAGAGCAGGAGAAACTCTCCTGGAGGACTTGCCGCAGGGGGGAAAAAAAAGGATGGATGCTTAACTGCCAGTAGTGGTGTGAAGAATTTTATCTGATCATCTCAGCATCTCAGCTTCAGCCCAGTCTGATGCAGGTTGGCTGAGATAAAGGAGTGAATCAGTCATCTTAGCTTAAGAAATCCCCACCACTTGGCAAAGGAGATATTTTAAAAGCAGATCGTACAAAAGTTTGTAAAACTCAGTCATACAAAACAAGCATGTACACTGCGTAGAACAGAAAAAATGTCCTTGTCTCTCAGTTCTCACCTGAGTTTATTGCCATTAATCAGTCATGTCCATCAATGCTGTTAGTAGTAAATGGAAATTTCTTAGTTTAAAGCCTCTTAAAGCTGAATAAAGTCCCAGACACTGTTATTAGCTGAGCCATAGGGTAGCTGAGGCACAAAGGGACAAGTCAATAAAGGCAACTGCAATTTTTCACAAGGGATAGGAAAAAAATACAGTCAGCAACAATACCCAGACTGGGCCAAATTCCCAATTCCCGGCACAGGTGTTTCTCCCACAGACTGCAAAGACAGCAAGCACTGACACTCAGTGTGCAGTATTCCCTGCAATCTGGAGCTGGACACAGATGGATGCTTGTGCTGATGACCTCTGTGGGACTGTCACACCTTATGTTGTGGCTCCCTGGGCTCCGCACAAGGAGAGGGGCAAAGGATTGTGTCTGCAAAACCTCTGGAAGCTGCAAGCAGCAGCCATCACCGCTGAAATCTCAACCCCAGAACTGCCAGTGGAAGTGCCAGGGCTGCATGGGCAATGCACTGGTTCACCAGGCACATCTCACAGGGCATCCCTGCAAGGGATGGATCCTGTCCCTCGCCCTGCGCCAACAAACCCTCCTAATACCACGTGACAGCACAGTGGTCAGAAGAGGGTGTGGGGTGGATGAGAAATCTGCCCTGCCTCCCCAAATGCAAGAGGGAAGGCAGTGAGAAAGGAGGCTGCCACACCATCAACAAGCCCCGTGCCTGGTGGGCAGCTGCCAGCCAGCTCCCCACGCCTGCCGCAGACACCATGGGCTGGGCCCGGGACGTCCCCAGCACTGCTGTCTGTTAGCTCACAGGGCAGTCACTCACTCAGTCAGTGCCTGCTGGTTATCCTCATTATTTACAGCAGGTATTACAAAAGCAGCTCAACGAGGTCTCTGCTGTGCACGGCCCTGTACAAACTTGCAGCAAGCAAACTCCAGAGATGCAGCACCTTGCTGCACAACAGAATAGGGCAAACAGATCCAGTGAGTGCAAAGGGAGAAAGGAGAAAAAAATAAGGAAGAAGGAAAGAAGACCACCAGCATTATTGTGCAACAAGCTTTCAGCATCTACCAGGTCCCAGACCATACCCAGGGTTCCCACTCTGCATAACCAGTGCAAACAACCAGTGCCTGCTGTCAGCAGCTTGGTCTACAAACCCAGGTGTCAGACTGCCAAATTCAATGCAGAATAATGTCAGGTAGCTTAGTAAGCAGGACCTAAAAGTTAATCTATCTTACCTGTCAATCAAAAAAACTCATTGAAATTTACCCACATCACTTTAACTTGTAACAAATCCTTTTGCAAACACCCTGCAAAACTAACCAGAAGGCACCAGCAGGTTCATGATCTCAAGAAACTGAAGTTAAGATGGGATTTAAACTAGCAGCAATTATCTGCCAGATGGAGAGCTCATCATGCAGAGCACACATCGCTAAATTACACTGTGTCAGTAAAAGGAGACCAACATCAGAAGTACACCCCGTGAGAAGGGAAACTGAGTCAGCCAACGGGATAGTTCAACCCAGTCCTTGCTGCCAAGAGACCTTTACCACGTGTAGGGCAGCGTTGGCTGTCTATAGCATCAGCGAGCACACTGCGGGAAAAGCCACTGCATCAAGCGACGAGCAGCAACACGTCGATAATTACTAGCAAGTCTATCATCATAGCAAGCTGCAGTGAGAAAGAGGATTAAACAGTAGGTGAAGATGGGTTGGACTCTGAATATTTAGCAGTGTAATTTAAGTCTGAGCCCATGAATTCTTCCATGACTGACCCTTTAGCCCATCTGGGGGCTGTTCCACATAAAATCAGAACACATTTACAAATAGCTAAAGCCAGAAGGCAAACAAATTGTCCCTGATCAATAGGAAAGTACTCTAAGGAAATTCCCAGGGTTCTTGTTTATTTTACCTTAGAGTTCCCAGGTGAGAAGAATTGAGTTCCTGGCTACAGCCAGAAGTGACCTAGTCCTGACATGGCCTGAATGGTTCATGACCCCACTTTTGTTATGGCCTAAACAGCATCCAGCAGCTGAGGGTCAAAGCCAGCCTGCCCACACTGCTGCTGAAGCAGAGGTGCCTATGTACATGAGCCAGAAAGCCTCCTCTCCTGCACTCTCCAAGAGCGAGCGTGACCCTGTGGCTTATGGCACTTACCAAAGAGATGGGAAATGCGAGTCCCACAACAGCTTCTGAACCTTATTCAGCTCCTCTTTAATGTAGAGCACAGTGAGAGCTCTTAGATCAAGGGCTGGAGCCCAGCCCATCTCTGCCCTCACTGAGTGTCCTGATCGCTATGCTGAGTGAAGTGCCCAAGCTGTAGTGGGATGGTATTTCAAGTATTCCCACTTTATAGGACACTTAACTGCCTAAAACAGAATACGGCTGCAGGGAACAGGCACCTACAAGTGAAGTGCTGTAGCACTTGCTGGTTAGATCCAAGTCCTCTACTAGACCTAAGGTGTGAAAGGAGCCAAATGCCTCTCCCTAGTCATGCTGAGTGGTGCCCGCAGTGTCTGGAGGCTGCTAAAACAAGCAATGCCCTGGTGTGGGACAGCTTTTACATGATTTAAACTAAATGCACACAGCCAAATAATTTTAAAAACAAAAATCACAGCTTGGATGTTCAAGGGTCTCCTTTAGAAACAGAGCCAGCACGAACACCACTGCAAGCAAACAAATAAATGAGGGGCTGGGCCGGTTCCTGGAAAGTTCAAAAGTGCTATTACGGGAATTCAATGCAATAAGCTCAATGACTTGCTACAGCATCAGTTTTGAATAGGAACAAGGAGTCTGATCTGTGGCTAGCAGAAGGAAAGAGCAAACCCAACCAATCCAGCAGATCTTTGTGTCCACGATGTGTGCTCTGGTGGCATGGCAGCTAGAGATCTGCCTTGAGTACATTAACTTCCAAACCTAACGGCCCCTTGGGATTTCATAGCAAAGACAGACTGCTAAGTGCTGGCCATCACATCTTGGAAACTTAAATCTGATAACATAGTCCTTGCTTTGCCACTTTTGGTGGGGTCCAGAACCTTTTGCTTCTTCCTGAAACTGGGCCTAGCCCACAGACTCCACGGCAGGCAGGAGATGCCATGTTGACAACGGTTGTTAACGATGGATTCTTCTTTTGCCTCCTTCAAAAAGCACTGAAATATTTTGACCATATGCATCATTTCCAAAAGTGCTGGAGACCTCATGGAATGCAGCATTTATCACGTGTCAGGGAATGGTGTTGAAAACAGATTACTTTCCTTTGTATGTGATAAACATAACACGTCTATGTTTATTATGTGGTCCCCTGAGGATTTATTACAGGTTTACTGTTCCATTTATTTGCTTTTTTTGTGCTTGGCAAGTGTAAACACTGGAATAAATATGAAGGTGGTTACAGCTTAGCAGCATTAACGACTTGTTGAAACAAAGTCCAACGGTTTTCCTTTCTCTCCAGCAAATCCTACTTTTCTGTTCGAGTGCTTTTTTTCAAGTGTGAAGATCATCTTTCTGAAGTATTCTAAAATTTTTTTTCTTTGTTGAATGCCAAATTCCCATAAAAGCATACTTTCCCCCTTCATTCACTCAAACTCTTGACAATATTTAAAGTATATCCTAACATTATTCATGGCAAAACATTTTCCTCTTTGCAAATTACAGCCTTCCCCATCTTTTCTATCTGGTCTGCTAAGCCTGTTACTACAGGTAGTTTGCTGTAACAGAAATAAGTACAATCATCACTCCAAAAGAAAACAAACCCTTCCATTCTGGCACACACAGTCAGGGTGGGTTCATCCCACTGAACTTTAGCCACCTAACAACAAGGCAATCAGCCCAAGCCAGTCATTTGTGTTCCCTCTTTCATCAGTGGGGTGAGACAGACATTTCCAGACAACAGCCCTCCTGCTTATCAACCAGTCATGGCTGCAACCTACATTTGAAGCATTTGAAGAGACAAAGAAGATGATCATGGTACCAGATAGAGATCTGACTATAAAAGCCAAGCTGTACCTTTGATAATGCTGCTTTCAATCCAACAAGATCAATACATGGCAATTCATTCTCAAGCAAAATCTTACAAATTAAAAAAAAAAAAGGCGTTAGGCAAATCTCAACAGATTGCAAAATTTTCAATAAAGATTACATCCTGCCCCTTTTGGAAACTTGTGTTACTTCTATAAGTAGTTCAGTGTTTTTCAACACTGGAAAAAGAGCTCCACTGAGGGGGAATAATAATACCGTCACTTACTTGTCACAGAAATACAAAGTGGCAAAACTGAATTTAATTAGGTCTCAGATGTTCTTTGTTTCAAGTGGACAATCACTGTGAACAAATCTTTGAGTCCCATGTCAACTTGTTCTGCACTTTGATTTATGCAATATTTTGCCCAAGTAGTCTTAAAAAAGGAGCAGACAACAAAAAAGCCTATCATTCAGAAAAGACGGTACCACCATGCTTGTTTCTTAAATGGCAAAGTAGATGTCAGAGTAGTTGGAAGTGCTACTTTACCTAAAAACATCCTAATTCCTACAGAAACCAGGACAGAAAAACTGTAACATGGAAGATTGCCAAAGATTGTCATTAGATCTGCTCTGAGTATCTTCAGCTCTTCTAACCCTCCTACATTTCCTAAATACTTTCCATAGATATTTTTGGAAATGCAAGTCAGTAGGCCAAAGGAAGCCAAGAGAGATAGTTGCCCAAACCCCATAACTTAGGCAATGCTGAGGTAAGCAGGTAAGTTGTGTTGTTATCTCAAGTACTCAAATATAGACAGCTTGTCCTCACCAATCGACTCTCAAAATCCTGAGGGCTTACGAAAGAGAGGGTGAAGGAATGGAGAGCATAGATCTTGTGTCTTGACATTTGATCCTTCCCTTTACTCATCCTCCATGCATGAGCATTACTGATAGAGTTGCCTACACTGCTAAATATTGAAAAGGTACTTGCACACAGGTTTAAAGAGGTTTCTGCTTCACATTTACTTGTTTCCTGCTCCAACTTTCAGAGCAGTCATATTCCCAGGGTGTTCATATCAGTCTCACCTGACCCACAAGGGAATTGAGGGGCCCAGTGAAATTTCAAGTCGAACCTGTGCCAAACAGTTGCTGCCTGTACTCAAAATAATCAGATGAACATGAGCTCAGCTATGCCAATGTATGCAGCAGGTACACATCTGGCTGAACTGGAACCACCATCATAGGTGTGGCATGCTCTCACATGCCCCTGGACGCATGAACCCTGAGCACCCAGCCAGCCCAAAGACTGGAGACAACCTGTCAGCCGCAGCGGTGTCTGACAGACCTGCTGCACTTTGAGGAGGAGGCAGATCATGAGTGAGTCACCCCAAACCCTCCGTGAAGATGCTGGGAGATGCCAGGATGCCAAGATGCTCTGATCAATATGCTCTGACTAGACTGGGTGAAACGTGAGGATGTCTGGGTTCCTATCCAAGTGTCTGCTAAGGGTCTCTCAATTACCCGACAGAAGAGCAGTGAGCACACTACCTACCATCACCTAACGTTATACTTTAAAACCACACATTATGTTCCTCAGTCATGAGATGTCTCAGAAAATTCATTTAGTTCCAAGATGGGAGTCAACAATGGACAGGAGTTCCAAGGTATTAAGCATATACACTGAAGGAAAACAGACCATTCAATGAGCAGATGTAAAATGATAGGCTTTATCAGCAGCCAGACACTTCCTCAGGTAACGCTTGGGATGCTGGAGATAATGAAGTATAAAATCCCACTGCTTCACGTCACCTACTTTCCCCACCACCACCTCTACCACAGGTTTACTATCATGCCAACATCGAAACTTAGAAAACTGTTCCTGTATTCTGAACAAAGGGTCCTTTTGCCATTACTTGGACAACAATTCAATGTTTATTCTGTTTTTGGCAGTTTGCAGCATGTTCCGCAATCCCAGCCTAAAACAATTCTGAAATGCATGACCACAGAAACAGAACAAGAGAGGATTCTTCAGAACCCATGAGTGCAGGTCAGAAGTAAGAACACTTCAGTGACTTCTAAGAGGGAAGCAAATCACAAGAGAATACACCAAGGAAACCAATTCTTTAATATACCCTGAAGCTTAAAAAGTAATCAAAAATATAAGCCAATTACTAATCCAATTTTTAAAAATGCTTATTACAACTATCTCCTCATTTGCAAATAATTTGAAAATGAGAGGAAAAAAGTTTTCAAGGTAATCACATCATCATACTTCTCTACATTTCTTTCCCATGAGACTTATCAAGTAAAGCCTATTAGATCTTTCTCCCTGTCATATCTCCATTCTCATTCTTCTTATACTTTCTTTTTGTTACCTTAGCTTTTCTCTTTCCCAGAAATTGCTGAGAAAAGTATCAACATTTTATTTTTTGACAGAGAAGATACCTTTTATCTCAGTAAAAAGTTACTTTGTCAGTCAGACCTCCACTAAATATTATCCCCACATTGCCATAGATGTTTTCCTGTCTTTTGAAACAAAAATACACCACTCCTATGAAATCCAGGCATGAAGTGGAAGGAAGCCTGTGGGGAAGCAACAAGGCAGCCAGGTTTTTATCAGCTGGAACAGATCATACATCTGAAAAGGGAAAGTCACATTCCAGCAGGCTGGAAGGACACACATCTAAAATGCGTCTTGCTGTAGCATGAATTAGAATATAGAAACTATATGGATGCAATAAAGGATACAGGTAGCCCCAGCAGATCCAGGAACTACCCTAACTTTAATTGATGATCACAATTCCTGATTTGCTATTTTAGGAAAATAAATGTAAATGTTCAAATCACCACTGCTAGCTTTATCAGTCATCCTTCACTTCAGTCCCAAAACAACTGGGGATACAATCCTGCAGCTTGTGGTATCATTGCCTCCCAGGCCTCGGCAGCCTTTGAGCCGCTGCCTCCTCCCCTCGCTCTATGGTGGGAGGCATGAGGGAAGTGCAAGAGCCCAAGGCCCCTGGGATGCCAGCGTGCAAAAGCCCTGCAGCCACACAACAGGCTCAAACACCTCTCCTGCTCCAAGGGGAGGACTCTCCACCTCTCCACCCATCCAGTTCCATCATCTCCTAATTGTATAACTCACAGGGATCTCTACACCAGCTGCCTGCAGGAATGTTTCCCTGGGAGAGAGGCCACGCAGGCCAGTTTGGGTGCTAAGTGCTGTTCGTGGAAGCAAGTCCTTGCTGGCAGCCAGAAGCAGCTGCCCTGCAGACCTGCCCCCAAAGCTCACAATGCCCCACCTGCCCAGCTGCCCAAAGATGAGGGCACAAGGCTGGGGTGCACCGTGATGCTGCCCAGGTGTCTAGCCCGCATCCTGAGAGGTCATGCCACGCTCACCCTCCATGCCCAGAGGTGTCCCTGTACTTAGGAGGATACCTTCTCGCTAGAATTTCCTTTCTCTCTTTAATCTCAAATCTTGCCTCACACAAGTGACCCCCAATGCTTTGTATCTCAGGCACAGCTGCGGCCTCACCTTTCTCAGAAGGGCTGCACCAAAGTATTGCATCATCTGTATTTGTATGGAGAAGGCACAGACCTGGAGATTCAGGATCATTAGCATAATGACTTTTAAATTACAATAATAATGAAGATCCTTTACCAAGCTCTGAGTAAAAATTCCCAAAGTTGATTGTAACACAAAGAAGCTCTGTGTTAATTTCTATTTGCCGATAGTCAATAACCTCACTGAATCCCACTGGATATTTAAAGCTAAAGAAATGTAAAAGAAGATACTTGAGCTTGCACAGTCCTCAAAAATGCTTGGGTGTCTATCCCTCACTGCCTGAGGTGCAACACCTTCCCAGAATTGTATATTGTAGGTTGCACAACGATATTTTACATTTATCTGGACCACTCAAAAGCTGTAGCATGCAGCCAGTTTGGGTTTTGTCTGCACTGCTGATTTAGGCTGGGTTCCCAGAGGAGTTTACACACACATCTATTGTATCCCACCGTGCTGTCGTTGATGATAAGTGGGACTACTTGTGGCAACACAGCCAAGCAGGTGCCAGCAGTGTTTGCAATGTGATACCCAGGCAAACTTGTGTAACATTTGTGCAAAGCTAATGCTCATGCCAGCCTTCCCCCTGCCGCCCCAGCAGGAATCGTGATATAATGTTTAACACAAGCAAATGCAAAGTGACTTCATCAATGTTTAACCCATTTTTTGACCAAATCAACCCCGATTTAACATTATCATGAGCATCACTGTGGACAAAAAGTAATCATATTTAACCATCCTGTCAATTTAAGCCATGTATTTATTAGTAACAATAAGAAATCACAGACTGATGGACTCTTGACCTTCTGTTTTAGAAGGCCAGAGTAAAATCCTGCCCCTCCTGGAAAGCAGACGCAGGATTTCAGCAGAGTCCAGATCTCACCACAGTTGTTAAAACAGCGACACAATGTGCAGACATGGGAATATAGAGCCAAAGCTCTGCCTTTCTGTAAGAAAGCCTTGAAGGTACACTAGAAAAAGGAGAATGTACCTTTTTAAGGGACCCCTGGAGCACTTCTGGAACAGTTGCATGCAAAAGGGGTCCGGCTTTTTCACTCAGATAGCTCTGTATAACAGGCACAGGCAGAGGGGCACCCAGAGAGATTCACTTCAAAAGAGACAGACTTCAAAAGCTCCTTCCAAATCCAAAGCAAAATGCTAATATCCACACCACCCACACTCCTCTCTCCTCCGCCTGGGATGGTTCCTGACTGGCTGTGGGGGCACAGCCCACAGGTACCCCACGGGTACCCCAGCACCCAGGCAAGGGCAGAGCCATGCACACCCTGAGCCTGCCCTAGCTGCTCACCACCCCACAGAGCTTCTGACAATGCTGACATGAAAACTTCTGCAATTTTGTGAAGCCTATTAGCTCCATTTGCTTGGTCTTTATGATTCTTAAATTTTGTTTATAAGCAGAAGGCCAAAATTACCATGCTTATTTGAATAATCCCCAAGTCAAAGGAAAGAGTGCTGGGTTTAGCCACGTATCAGTGTCTCAAAGTAACTCAGTGGAGTAGCAGGGCTCCTCGCTAGCACTGCACACACATGCCTCTGCAGCACAACATATCTCTAGATAGAAATAAGATTTTTATAGCACTACTGTTATTTCCGACTCATACAGAGATCAAATTCCCCAAGTTCATAAAGAGTTCCAGTCCTTCCCTGACCTAAGAGCAGCTGTGAGTAGCTGAACACTTTGTGTTTGTCTGGGTTGAGAGATTAATGGCTACTCTATAGACACGTTTTTTTCAGTTAACTGGCAGGTCATTTTAGCAGATGATTTGCAGGTGTTTTGCAACACTTACAGATAACCCTGTGGAGTACTTCTGTCTGAGCTTCTTCTCTGTCTCTTTTCTTTCTTGAATTGCATCAGATAAATCAGAGAAACCAAGCAGGTGAGACTTTCATGGACTAATCACACAATGACAAACTGCCCTTCCAATTTCCACACAGCGGAACTTCTCCAAATAAATGTCAAATGTAGTTCAGTGCTTGTTAAAATTATCTTAAAATCCTAGCCATAAAAATCTTTAAACTTTCAAGTATGTCAAGACGCACGGCAGACAGTCCATTTTGATGAACATCACAGCACAGTTTCAAAGTTCACACCTTCACAAAACATGAAAATGATGCTGGAATAATCAATCTCCCGCATAAGAAAACAGGTCTTCACTCCTACCTGAGACTTCACCCACTTAAACTGTGTAAATCATTATACTGAGAAAGGAATTGTTCATGTCAGCTATTTTTCTGAAACACACTCTTCACCTAGTCTAACAGCTTTTCCAAGCTTTGTGCTTCAAGATGAGTTCTTATCTTCTGCTACCAGATAAAGAGCTACTGGGTCAAACAGACAGTGACCATGCAATCATCTGCACCTTAATCCAAACGTTTTTCTTTAAGGTCACAAGCCTACTGTCTGTTTTTCCTGCAAGTCCTCACAGGACATGGAAACAGCATTTACCTTACCATATAAGCTGCCCCCCAGCATTTTGGAAGAATCAGGAGTGGCTTTTCAGGAGACACACTGCAGCAAATTCAGTCAGCTCAGTTAATACCACCTTCATTTTTCTAAAGCAAAAAGAACCTCAAGCCTGCAAACACAAGGGAGAGTGTGGCTCACTCTTCCGAGGCCTTGCTGCACACTGTGGACGCTTTTACAGCAAAACCATCACTACTGGGATTATGCCATGGTTTGATTATTATTTTTCTAATCATCTCCCCAAGTGTGATTTTACATACCTAGTACTTTGAACTTTTTTCTTTTTTACAAAAATAATACAAATTTTAGTTTTAGTTTGCAGAGAGAGGCAGCAAGTGTCTGGCTAAACCTTTGAAAGTCAACAGAAATATGGGATCAGGTCCACAGTAAGCTTTATAGAGTGGCACCTGCAGAGGAAATTACTCATTGCATGATTGATGCCACAATTAGAGGCATAAAAAGTAATTCCATGATAAACAAGCATCTGAACAAAAAAAGAATAATATCCTAAGAGTATGTATGTGCTCAAATAAAAGTACATATTGGACAATATCGAACAGTCTTCACACACACACAGACACAAGTTCTCAATGAAGTTAATGGCACAGTATCCCTCCCTCTCCCTTTCTCTCCCTCCCCATGACAGCCCTGACTGGGGGCTGCATCTGGCCAGTATCTGCCCCTAGTGCCACTAAAGCAACTCCAGTGCCATTAGCCACGTTACACAGCCATCACACGACCATAACTCATTGCTTGCAGAGCTGCCATTTCCCACAGGAGTGCAGGCCAGCAATGCAAACCAGCACAGCTCCACCAGCAGCACATCCACCCGGGCCACACCAGCTCTGGCCTGAGGTCTAAAGAACTACCAGCCAAACCTCTGGGTAGACAGAAGGGAGTAAACATGTTTTGTTGCTGAAAAGGCAGAGATACCAAATCTCAACTTTGTTTTTAGAGAAGAAAAAGAGGGAGGGGAGACAGCATTACAGATACACGTGCATTCCCTACATCTTTGCAAGTTACATCATTTACTACCTTTAAGGAACCACATCAGAAAAGCTCCAGCCAAGGTACCACCTCAGCTGAGGGAGTATGCACCCTTCCATGCACACTCATATTTATTTATCCTTGTGATCCACGTTTACTAAATAACTTCAAAGCACCACTTCAATCTACAGCACATAGGCTTGATACATTTTTGTGGTTCCTCTCCAAAAATTTCACAGATAAATTGCTGCTTCAGGAAACCAAAAGCTACACTCTAAACTGCAAGTGTGTTATTTCTGCCCATGCCCCCGTACTGGTCTGACAAGCAGAATCACGCACTGAAACGCTTGCTTACCTGAGACTGACACTTTCATAAGGGCTTCCAGGGGTCTGTTGTTGTCCAGATCACGACTGAGTTTGAGTTCCCCAGTGGCAGAGTCCAAAAGGAGCAAGTTTAATTCATTGCCTTGGACAAAAGTGTAGGCCAGGCTGTCAGACACATCAGGATCATGAGCTGGGATCTTGCCAATCACGCCAGAGGGAAAGCTGTTGGACTTGTTGGTCACGTAGTTATTGAAGAGGATCTGGAAGTCCTGCAGCACGGGTGGGTTATCATTCTGGTCCAGGAGGCGGATGTGCACAGTTGCTCGGCTCACAAGAGGGGCTGAAGTGGCCTGCACCACAATGACGTACTCTGTCCGGCTCTCATAATCCAGGTCCATTAGGGCTGTGAGGTCTCCATTGAGCAAGTCTAGTTGGAAGACCTCGGGGATGTTCCCCTCTACAATCTGGTACATGATCTGTGCATTGGTCCCCTCGTCGGGATCAGCTGCACTGATCCGTGCCACAATAGAGCCCACAGGGCTGTTCTCCTCCACAAAGATATCAAATTCATCCTTCTCAAAGACAGGGGGGTTGTCATTAATGTCCAGCACAGTCACCTGGATATCCACAGAGGCTTTAAGTGGTGGGCTGCCCCTGTCCACAGCAAAGGCCCGCAGGCTGTAGACAGCCACATTCTCGCGGTCCAGCTTGCGCAGTGTGCGTATCACTCCAGATGTGGGTTCGATGTAGAAGTCTCCATCTCCATCGTCACCACCTTGGAATGTGTAGAGGAGACGGCCATTGAGGCCTGAGTCACGGTCAGTGGCAGACAGCTGCAGGACACTGGTGGAGAGTGGCACATCCTCAAAAACCGAGCCCTGGTAGCGGTCGCGCAGGAAGCGGGGCGCATTGTCATTGGCATCCAGGATGAGGATCTCAACGTACGTAGTGTCCGATTTCTGGGGGATACCATTGTCATGGGCTGTAATGGCCAATGTGTAGGAGGCCTGGTCCTCATAGTCCAGCTCCATCAGGGTGGTGATGGTGCCTGTGTCAGGGTCAATGCGGAACTGGGGGATATTATCATCCAAAATATAAGTGATTCTTGCATTCTCCCCTGTGTCTTCATCAGTGGCACTGATGGTGACAATAGAGGTGCCAATGGGCTTGTCCTCACTGACACTCACTGTGTAGTGGGAGCTCTGGAAGACTGGGCGGTGCGTGTTGGCATCTGTGACATTGATGAAGACCTGGACGGTGTCAAAGCGAGTGCCATCAGAGGCGGTGACTGTGAGCACATACTGCCTTTCTTGCTTGTAATCCAGGGGCAAGGCCAGTGTGATCAGCCCTCCTCCACTCTGGCTGGTGATGGCAAAACGGTTCCTGGTGTTGCCACTGGTAATCTGGTAAGTCACAACACTGTTAACGTCCCTGTCCACTGCTGTCAGGGTCAGGACACTGCTGCCCACAGCTGCATCCTCATTCAGTCTGAGGTGATACACCTTCTCTGTGAAGGTGGGGTTGTTGTCGTTCACGTCCAGGACAGTGATGGACACACTGGCTGAGGAGGTCATGACTGGCACACCATGGTCCCTGGCCTCCACCCCAAAGTGATAGTTTTCCACAGTCTCTCGGTCCAGCTCTGCAGCCACAGTGATCCACCCTGTGCTGTTGTTGATTTGAAAAGGGAACCCAGAGTCATCTGCTACAGGGGCACCTCCAGTGGATGGTGCCATCTCTATGAGTTTGTACTCCAGGCGGGCATTCTCTCCAGAGTCAGCATCCACAGCCTGGATGTGCAGCACTGAGTAGCCCAGAGGAACATTCTCCAGCACTGTGGCCTGGAAGGGAGTGCTCACAAAGATGGGGGCATTGTCATTCACGTCCACAACCTGCACCGACACCATACCACTGGAGTTGATCAAAGGAGGTCTGCCCCCATCCTGGGCTTTGATCCGGAGTGTGTACTCCCGAATAGTCTCATAATCCAGAGGGTTGATCAGGTCGATGGCACCGGAGAAAGAGTGAATGTAGAACTGGCCTTTCAGGTTGCCACTCACAATGCTGTAGTGCACCTGGGCATTGCTGCCCCGGTCCCGATCTGTGGCCTGTACCTGCAGTATCTGGCTGTTCACTGGGGCATCCTCTGGCACCTGGACCAGGTAGCGCTTCTCACTGAACTGAGGGTAGTTGTCATTCTCATCCTCTACAGTGATGTGCACCATAGCTGTGGCACTGCGTGGTCCTGGATCCTTGCCCTGGTCATTGGCTTCCACCACCAGGTGGTACTCAGAGACCTCCTCGCGGTCCACCGAGGCTCGGGTCCTCACAACCCCGGAACGCGGGTCAATCTCAAAGACGCCGTCACCAGCTCCTGGCTCCAGCAGGCGGTAAAGCATGTTGGCATTGGCTGGGGCATCACCATCGGTGGCACGGATGGTCAGCACCTCGTAACCCACCTCCAGGTTCTCTCGGATGCTCTCCCGATACTCGGGCTGCTCAAAGACTGGCTCGTGGTCGTTGGTGTCACTCACAGTCACTGTCAGATAGGTGGTGGCTGAGCGGCGGCGTGGAGAGCCATGGTCGGAGGCGGTAACCTTCAGCACGTGGGTGTCCTTCGTCTCCCGGTCAAGGCTGCGGGCAGTGACCACACTGCCCGTCTCGGCGTCGATGGTGAAGTAGTCGTTGGAGCGCTCGTCGAAGAGCGCCTCCATGGAGTACGCCAGCCGGCCGGCTTCACCCTCGTCGGGGTCCTGGGCCCGCAGGACGATGACCGCGGTGCCGGCCGGTTCGTTCTCGGGGATGGAGACCTGGTAGCTGGGCAGCTGGAACTGCGGGGGGCTGTTGAGGCTCCGCGCCCGCCGCGCTCCCCGCCGCCCGCCGCCCTCCTTGC
>VZTH01008326.1:455950-499728 GCA_013397815.1 Aleadryas rufinucha | reverse complement strand
CGCCCGGCGCCTCTCGGCGGCCAGGGGAGCTGCCCGCCCCGGCGGGGCCGTGCGGGCCCGGAGGAGGTCCCGCTGCGGCTGCTCCGCTGCCCCGAGCGGACGGCGCTCCGCGGGCGGTGACGCTCGGCCGCTTCCCCACGCAGCAGCCACCTGTCGTCTCAGATCCGTCATCCAGAGCAAAGTTAAATCGAAATTCATTTAAATTCGTTTTATTAAGTTCTTGCTACGGAGGAGAAAAAATTGAAGTGAAATTACTTTCCAGGGCAAAATGAGCATCATGCGGGGGCCCAAGGGGGGGCTGCCAGTATCCCGGCGCAGGATCTGCTGCCGTGCTCATGCCTTGCTCAGAACGACGCAAAGCAGCCGGCAGGATCTGGAGCCTTGAGTTAAAGATTTCTTTGGGGCAATCGCAAAAAATGACAAACAGGACGCAAACTTCTGTGGGAAGAAGCAAAGCCGAACCCCGCATGAAAATGTTGCGCTGGTGATTATAATGTCAATTCTACGAATTTATGTGAAACACTTTAAGTCGCGCTACTTTTCCCTTAGCGATGTAGACGCCTGAGCGATGCGCCCGAGCTGCGGCCGCATCCCCGCGGCTGCAGTGGCCCCTGGTGGGTGCGGTGGGAAGGCGCGGGCGGCACAGGGCCGTGGGACGTGATGCGGGACACCCGCCTGCTGTACTCACCCTACCCACCCTCTGCGGCACTCACCCTACCCACCCTCTGCGGCAGAGACCGATGCTAATCCACAGAGGTCCCGAGTTTGAGAGCTTGACGTAGGAAGAAGACCAGGGGTGGTGAACAATGAGCAGCCCAAGGTTGCCGACTGTGATTTTGCAAAACTTTGTTACTTGTAGGAGCTGGGAGGCAACTTTTAGAGTGATCTGTCACTGTCAGTTCAGGCTCTTCAGCACTTAGAAGAAGACTATGAACAAATCAGATTCTTCCAGTGGCTTTCATCCCCTGGAAATGCATTATTGCAAGGGAAAGAAAGAAAGAAAAAGAAGAAAAAAAACCCCAGAAAATAAAAAAACCAACCACCTGGATAATTGCCAGTATGTCTGTCAGGAGGAAAAAGAGCTTTATAAATTCGGGTTTTGGAAGATGTTTTGCTGATTCAGCTTTACTTAACTAGAGATTTTTAAAAATGGAATTTAGAAGCTTACTTGGCTTTGCATATCCTCTGATGAAAATGATCATTCATGAAAAGAAAGTTAAAAAAATTAAATGCAACATTCCATTCATTTATCAAGTTTGAGTGGATGTAGTGAGCTGCTTTATACTCCAGAAGTAAAGCAACTCACTTGGTAGCTGGGTTAATCAATATTTACCTGGGATTTGCATAAGGAAACTTTAGTTTAAGTCCATACTTTTCTTGCTTCACTCTACATTTTCTGGCTGCTATGCTAAATGCCCACAATTTGGAAAACAACCTCTTGTTATAAAAAAATCTCTTTTTCTGGCTTTTCAAAAATGAGATCCAAGCACATGTTTCAAGATAAAATAGATTTGTAAGAAGAGACAGTTTAAACTTTTTCCTTTGCTTTTTATTGCGATAAGGGGCAACTGTGAGTTGGGAAGATACTGTAATATCTTCTGTGTAAACCGATTTTGTGTATATGATTACACAAATATTTTGTGTATGATTACACAAAATCTTTCATCTTTTCCCTGTTTGTATGACCTGCCTTCTATTTCCAGTTAATTTTGTCTTGCTGATGTGTTGTTTCACTGCTTTCTAATTAAATGCATTATCCTTATCGTTTCTTGCATGTATTACACCATTTGTCACATTATTTTGCCATTAAAATAGATTTCAAGTGCAAAATGGTGAATACAGTCTTGAAGACTGACTCGTTGCTCTAGCAGAAAGAATGGCTTGTATAACACGCTGGCAACTCAAAAGACTTTTCAGTGGTGAAATGACTCACGCCTGTTCCCAGATCGCTCTGTATGGGAACAGGGGTCGCTGTTAGACCAGAGGTCAGGACTGAGCGGATCTGTTTCTGCTGCTGCTTCTGTGGGTCCAGAAGAGCCAGAGAAGGCAACAGTGAAACAGAACTTTTGGTAAAGGCAACCCAAGGCGAGGAGCAAAAACAGAATTACGTCTCTCTTGTTTTAGCTGNGAAAGTTAAAAAAATTAAATGTAACATTCCATTCATTTATCAAGTTTGAGTGGATGTAGTGAGCTGCTTTATACTCCAGAAGTAAAGCAACTCACTTGGTAGCTGGGTTAATCAATATTTACCTGGGATTTGCATAAGGAAACTTTAGTTTAAGTCCATACTTTTCTTGCTTCACTCTACATTTTCTGGCTGCTATGCTAAATGCCCACAATTTGGAAAACAACCTCTTGTTATAAAAAAATCTCTTTTTCTGGCTTTTCAAAAATGAGATCCAAGCACATGTTTCAAGATAAAATAGATTTGTAAGAAGAGACAGTTTAAACTTTTTCCTTTGCTTTTTATTGCGATAAGGGGCAACTGTGAGTTGGGAAGATACTGTAATATCTTCTGTGTAAACCGATTTTGTGTATATGATTACACAAATATTTTGTGTATGATTACACAAAATCTTTCATCTTTTCCCTGTTTGTATGACCTGCCTTCTATTTCCAGTTAATTTTGTCTTGCTGATGTGTTGTTTCACTGCTTTCTAATTAAATGCATTATCCTTATCGTTTCTTGCATGTATTACACCATTTGTCATATTATTTTGCCATTAAAATAGATTTCAAGTGCAAAATGGTGAATACAGTCTTGAAGACTGACTCGTTGCTCTAGCAGAAAGAATGGCTTGTATAACACGCTGGCAACTCAAAAGACTTTTCAGTGGTGAAATGACTCACGCCTGTTCCCAGATCGCTCTGTATGGGAACAGGGGTCGCTGTTAGACCAGAGGTCAGGACTGAGCGGATCTGTTTCTGCTGCTGCTTCTGTGGGTCCAGAAGAGCCAGAGAAGGCAACAGTGAAACAGAACTTTTGGTAAAGGCAACCCAAGGCGAGGAGCAAAAACAGAATTACGTCTCTCTTGTTTTAGCTGGCAAGTTTTTAATGAAGGTTGATCCTTCAAAGAAAACCAGATACTTTCTTTGTGTCTGATTCTGCAGATTTTCTCATAGAAGCTGTCCTTTTCCTATAGAAGAAGTCACACCGACATCACCATGAGTGACGTCCACAAAAAATGCAAGCGGATGAGGTTTTGCTTGACCCTTTGTTTCCTTAGTACCAATCGATGACATATTCATTTCACAGCTAAAAAAAAAAAGCTCTGTTTCAACTTGTCCAGGAGTGAAATATTTCAAGTTTCTTTCCAAAATGAATTTAAAACAAAACTGAGAAGATAAAAAAAAAAAAAAAAGATGGAATTGTTACCCAGCTTCATTCAGTGCTCAGCTTAGAAAACCCCAAACGGTTAAACTGTAAGGGATTTTCCTAAAACATGAAATTTACAAGACCAGCGGAGAGATCAAGAATCATTCCTTCATTGGGACTCTGCTGTCAGATCTGTAGCCCAGAGGAAGGCTCGTGCACAGCTGGGGTTGCCTGCATCTAGATTCAGTAGTATTTTTAAGGTTGGGAATAAAGTGATTCAGTGTAACATCCATCCCTGTGGAGGAGGTGGTTCTATAGGAGGAGATGGAGCTTTTCTTATCTCAGCCCATCAGTACTTTGAGGAAAGACTTAAAAATACACATTCAGCAATGCTGGCTAAAGTAGTTCACTTTTTTAAAAAAAGAATAAGAGTGCTGAAAAGATTTTTGTCATTGGATTTGTGAAGTATTTTGCAAAAAAGTGATATGCAGTGTGTCTCCACCCCTCCAAACCAGGGGTTTTAGCTTCTGAACTCCTGCTCGGGGGAAGAAGAAGAAGAAAAGTTATCCTCAAATTTAGGCATCCATGCAACACAACCTATATCTTGCACAAGATCTCTATACACACAGTGTTAACATAAATTGATACATATATCACATTTTCATAACTGCATCTTTTTTACTTCACAAATGCACCAGTGATCTATTCCTGCTAAAGTAACACTTTGAGAAAATACTCTGAGAAACCACAACAGGCAGTAATAAAGCAGCCTTGAACCACAATTTATTCCACAACCTTACAATTTTCTAGCACCTGGAAAGAAACTGGATGTTTTGTGCCACACATTAGAAGTGAATAATACTAGGTTTTGGAGGGGAACAGTATTTATTACCCATTATTTTAAATAAACTGACAACATATTAGACATGAAAAAAACAAAATAGCCAAAACCAAATAACAAATAAATTGCTAGTTTTCAGACTACCTGTGCTGGTTGCTGTTAAATCCTACCCTCGAGGCTGGGTGTCTTCATTGTCTGGGACTGCACATCAGCAGAGAGCCGTCTCCTGTGAGCCCAGACAAAGCCTAATAAAAAATGAAAGGGGAAAACTGAGAGGAATTCCTCAATTTTGAAGGTTTCCCCTGCCCATGGCAGGAGGCAGGTGGAAGCCCTGGTCTGTCACTGGCCGAGTCACTGCTGGCTCTCTAGGACAGGGCACCACAGAGAGGATCTCTGTCTGCTCAAAGTTCCTCCAGGGGACTTCATCCTGCTATGGTGTGCAAACTAGTCTGAGGAGAGGATCATTATAGTGAATTCAAGTTGGATAAACCCAGGATTTTAGATGATTTCTCCAATCACTACAGAAAGAAAGCATGAGAAATTGCTCTGTGAACAGGAGTTCGGACTTCCAGTCCCCATGCAAATCTGTTCCATGTCCAGCCCAAGAATGGTCAAATGAGCAAAAGTAATTTATGTTTCCACATTGCATCTGAGTTTATCTTAGGGATAGAAGAATTAGTTCAAGCTCCATAAGGTGAAATTTGATCCTTCACCTATTGCAGAAACCACATAGGTTTGGAAGCATTCCAGAAAATACTTTTATTGCTAACATTCATTATTCTTAATGCCAAGAATGGATTTCAAAATGCTGGGATCTCCTTATAGCAGGAATTATGTTTAAGGCTTCTTGGCTGTATGTAACTTTTCTTTTCAGAAAGAGTAGAAACAAT
Source organism: Aleadryas rufinucha (assembly GCA_013397815.1). NCBI lineage: Eukaryota > Metazoa > Chordata > Aves > Passeriformes > Aleadryas > Aleadryas rufinucha. Next base: position 494,681 of record VZTH01008326.1, on the reverse strand, counting down.
TTAGAGCTTTCTTGGAATTTGTTGTAGCAAATCATACAGTTGCTTCTTTTAAAATCCTCCATGGATACAGCAGCAATTCGGTGTTGGAACTTGTTTATTTCTTTAGACTTCATACCATCCATTTATAATTTACCCTAAGGAGCTCAGCTCCACCCTACTCAAACACTGCCTGTGAATTTCCTCACTCTAAATTGGTTCGGGTATTTTTTTCCCTCCTCACTTTAACTAAAGGCTCCACTAGTTACGACATGCAAATAGACAAATAAACCAATAGAAGAGCAAATTTCATGTTCAAAAATTGTATGGTGGCCAAGAACAAATAACAGCTGAATAAGGCTTGATTGTTATTTATGAAGGAAGTGATATAGAGAGTAATGCATCAGAAATGTGCTTCTACATAATAACAAGCTCTGTAACACATACTGTAACAAACTAGTGAATAAAATGTGAGACTAATCATCCAGTTCAAGTAAGCAGAGGAGAAATCCCAAGTTGGCACATTGATGTGTTTTTCTGTACTTTGCATATCTCTCCTATACATTAAGAGAGGTACTGAGTGAAAACCAAACCCTTGGAAATTACCTTTTGCTGTTTGTTTTGCTGTTTGTTTTGCCCTTTCTCTCTCACGGGGTCTCACCTTATGATGCACAAACAGATTAAAAAATCAGCTCTTGTGGCTTTGCCCGAGAGTTTGCTGAAAGTTTGCTGTCAGCTCATCAAAATAAAGATGCAGTAGGACAGGTTTCCTTGCTCTGCCAGCTCCTGTTGTTTAATCAGGGAATTAGGGACTAATTAATAAGAACAGAGTACAAAAGGAAACACTATCTTGGTAGACACTCTAGGTTGACTGAGTGATGGGTTTGGGACTGGAGCAGGCTGAGTCTATCAACACATTCCAAACACCCTGGTGTGGTCATCAGGGAGCAGTTACTGATGGTGCTACAAGAACCATGAGGAGCAAGGAGATGACACAGAACATGGGCAGATTAAGTACTAGAGTTCAAGTACTGATAGAGGGGCTTCTGGCTGTGGAGAAGTCTGCAGGACTGCAGTGTGTGTTCATGGGGTAGGCATGCTCTGTGTTTACATGGGAATATGGGATACTGTTCTTGTACCACCCTCAGTAGCTGCTCCTCAGTAACTACACATGGATGTTTGTAACATGATGATAGAATCCAGACTGCTCCAGTTTTTCCCCTCGTATTTCCTTCAGCTCTCTGTATGACTGAAACACCCATTTCATATTGAAATAGTGTTTTCTAGGCATTTTAATGCCTCCAAAGTATTTTTTTGCTGGCATGAACTAATGTTTTCTGAACTTTTAATGGTTTGCATAGAGATAGGATTAGGCTTTTTCCTCCAATTTCTATTTTTTTGTCTTTATCAGCACCAAGTATCATCTGCCATTATATTGTCCACTTGCTCAGCACCAAGAGATTCTTCTCCAGAAGCTGGTTAGATTTCATGTCATTAGATTAAACAGTCCTGGCTATTTTTTTAACATCTACATACCCAGCCACCTTTCTGCTCAGGTCCTTCCTGTCAGTAGGACCTTGTAGCCTGTTTTTCATGAGCTTGCCATGGGCTCCTTGGACACAGCTACATTTGCCGAGGAAAAGTATTAAGGAAAATTCTTTCAACTACTTATCAAAGAATATTCAAAGAGCTTCTGGTGGATGGGCATGGAGGTGGAGTGAAAGCAAGGACAGTGTGCCTTTGGTCTAACCTGTTCCTTTCCAAGAAGTTCAATTACATTCAAAGACAAGGTATTTCAGACTCTTAGAGGAGGAAACACACAGCTCTAATGAAACACTTGCAGGCAGGGAATTAGTTGCCCTGTTGGAAAAATAAAAATATTAGCTGAAATGCTTAATGTGGGAATATGAAGTCAGCATGACAGGTTACTCAGATAATGGTGGGGTTTACAGCTTTGTGGCTGTTTCAGCAAGAGAAGGTGAAGTAGGCATTCAGCACTTCTCTCAATCACTGTAGGTTTTGCATGTGAGATATTATGACTATTGTTATTTCCCCCCCTTTCTTAGTTTTATTTCATACTTAGAATTCAGTGGAAAGACAGAGTCTTGGTTTCCAGTCCTGGACTGGAAGCACACCCTGCACCATAACCTCTTTTCATCTTTTCCCAAGAGTCCTAGGAATTGTGATTTTTTTCTCATAGATCCATTTTGTAACATTCTGAGTGTTTGTCAGCATCACTGAGGCTTGGCAGCTCTGAATGTGGAAAAACAGAAAGTGTTTGAAACACCAGTATATCATATCACTTAAAAAAGCCTAACTGAGACTGTGCTGGGCCTCATTTTAGGCTCTCTCTGGCTCTGGGATGGGTTCACAGAGACACCATGTCCGGCTGCAGGCATCCAGAGGGATCAGGCCTGGGTGGCTGGCCCTCCTGGCTCCCAGATCGAGCTTTGCCTGTGCCAGCTCACCTCCTTGGTCAGCCCATGCCAGGCTGGGCTTAGTACAGCCCTTGGGACTACGCCCCGTGAGAAATTTGGATAGTTACCCTGAGTGTGTTGGAAAAGGTAAAAGAGCTGTTCGCTGTGAGAAAGCCATGCCTGTTGGCCTCTGTGAAGAAAAATGGCCCCTACCCTGATTTATTTCCCACTCTAAACAAAGTGAAAGACAGGTTTCACTCCAAATGTATGAAACACATTGCATTTTCAAAATCCAGTATCTTAGCTGTTCTATTTTCTGCTGTTCTGCCAACTACTGAGCACCACAATTCGTTGTCCTGCCTCTCCAGCAGCTTTCACCAGGCTCACCACTTATTAACAGACTATATCTCTGGTTGCTGGATTTCTTCAGAGATCACTCAGTGTTGTTTCATAAAGAAGAGGAAGAGCCTTTGCACTCTTAATGAATTTAGTTGTCATCACTTGTCAGCTTTGTGCTCTGAGGTCTCTCTTAGGTAGCGTAATTATCATTATATTTATATATAGGTAATTGTAGTCTGGGAAGCAGTCCAAGTTCTGCTTTTTAAGTAAAATTTGTGAAGCCTACTTGCAGTGACTGAGCCCCTCAGCACACAGCAGCCTCACTGGCAGCACCGCAGTGGCTGTGGGAGGATGTGCCATGTGGATACAAGAGACCCTCTTTCCTGCTCAGTTACAGCCAGGGGCTATTTCCTGTTCTATCTGGCATGCCCCAAAACACCCTTATCCTCAGATATTCTAGCCTGAACACTGTAGTCAGGAAAAAGGACAAAAGTAATCCCTGGTTACACTGGCTGGGAGAATGGGAAGCTCATTAGGCTGTCAGGCACGTGCTCCAACTCCACCACTGCTGCCAGGCTGATTTTCCCTGTACCAGCAGACATGGGTCTCACAGCCTTCAAAGAAACCAGAGTCACACAAGATGGTTTCCACAGAGCAGCTTTGGTTTCAAATCCCACCATCATTCATGCCACAGCAGTGGTTTCACAGGGCTCTGCAGAGCCAAAACAGCACCGCACCCACCCTGCCTGTTTCTCCTTAATGGTTTAGTAGTTTAGAAGTTACAATGGTAGTACTGGGCTGATGGTCGGACTTGATGATCTAAAAGGTCTCTTCCAGCCTTGATGATTCTGTGGTTCCTGACCTAACCTTCAGCTATGAATGGCATTTTGATGATTTCATTGTCCTTAGGGGCCCAAAACACATTTTCAGGTGAAAAAAATCCTCTGGGAATATCTAACCATTCCTACTGGACTGTGCAGCATCATCCCTAGCTGCTGCATCTACAGTTAGTTGCCCCTTCTGCCATGTCATGTTAGAGAAATGCAGGGTGCCCTTAGGTTTTGCAGACTGTGGGTGAAACACTGGGACTCTGCTACTCATCCAGAGAGCATTGCTCTAACATTAGAAAATGCTGATCTCCGTTTCCACCCACAGTGCAAAAAACAAAATATTTTCTGATCTGTGAGGAGGCTGAGAGACTTGGAACTAAAAGTACTCCCGCAATTGCCACTGTCACTGATGAAAAAGGTTGTCAAAATTGTCTTATTCTGAAAATTTTAACAACGGAGCATGCTGTCAGCACAGACTGGGACAGGGAAGAGTCTTGGGGCAGTCATGAGGAATAGTGCTGGAGTGCCGGCATGCTGGACTTCTCATGGGTGGATATCATTGGGTGCTGATGGGTTGCTTCTTGGGAAAGGGGATGAAGGGAAGCCTTTGGCCTTGTTTGGAAGAGGGTATTCTCATATTCTTTCTTTGCTTTCTCACCCAACTGCATGCTGTATAAACCCTGAAGATGCCAGAGATATGTGAATATTAGGATTGCTGAAGGCATATTGCCCTGTATTTGTGTTTTAATGTTCTACAACCAAGATTGCTTCCTGTCCTAGTCCATGATCTCAATCTATTGTATGGATTGAGGCAAGGTTCTCTTGGAAAGACCTTGCCTTTTTCATATACTGTAACTTTTGATCAAATGGTTTGTTCAGCCTCAAGGCAGCATTTTTCTAAAATACAGAAGTGGTTAGCCTTTGTAATCCATTGGTAGGAACTTGGTGGCTGTTAAGAGTTCACTCAATGACATCCCTTCTCAGGTGAGCTCTGCAGTGTGGTTCTCCTGGTCCTGTGCAGTGGAGTGCAAAGCGAGCTATTGGCGTCCTCCCAGGCTGCCCTAGGCAAAGTACTGCCAGGAGGATGGAGGGGATCCTGACCCTCTGCTCAGCACTGGGGACCCCACACCTGGAGTGCCAGGTCCAGTTCTGCACTCCCCTGTACAGGAGAGACATGGACATACTGGAGACAGCCCAGAGAAGGGCCATGGAGATGATGAAAGGGCTGGAGCATAGATCCTATAAGGAAAGGCTGAGTGAGCTGGGACTGTTCAGCCTGGAGAAGAGAAGGCTCAGGGGGATCTCATCAAGGTATACAGATATCTGAAGGGAGGGAGACAAGAGGACAGAGCCAGCCTCTTCTCAGTGGTGCCCAGTGACAGAGTGAGAGGCAATGGGCACAAACTGAAACACAGGAGGCTCCCTCTGAACATCAAGGAAACACCTTCTCACTGAGAGAGTGACTGAGCACCAGCACGGGCTGCCCAGGAGTCTCCATCTTGTGCAGTCTCTGTCCTTGGAGATACTCAAAGGCCATCTGGCTATGGGCCAGGGCAACCAGCTATAGATGACTTTTTTTGACCAGAGGCTTGGACCATATACTTCCAGAAGTCCTTTCCAACTTCAACCATTCTGTGGTTCAAAATAGGACAGCAAGCAGTGGAGAAAGAACAGGATAAAACAGGGCAAGGAAGACAGAGTGAGGTAAATTACTGAGGCAGAGCAGAAGAGAGGGATGAGACTGCCAGGAGGGAGCACCAGTTAGTGTTTCCTTTCTTCTGGCCCCATCTGAAACCAATCTCTCTTAGGACTTCCTGAGATATAATGCTGCAGTAGAAAGTGGCTGCAAAGTGGAAAATCTCAATAATCTCACAGTTTGGCAGGCTTCCTGCCCAGTGCTGAACTTCTCAGGATGGTTGTCAGGGGTTGTAGTCAGCCTGTGCCAAGCCATCGCATCCTCCTGCAACACCAAGGTTGTGAAACCTGGAAGTGTTGAAAGAGCTGCCCAGTATCAGCCCTGTCACTGCACTTCATCACCCAGGTACAGAGACTTCCTTTGGATGCGCAGAGGTGATGGCAGGGTGATCCAAGAGACATGGCTCCTAATCAAGCATTTTTCTGCGTTTTTCCCTCTGCCTTGGAGTCTGAATCCCAGCAACTGGAAGTGCTCTGGGGCATGAGCTTGCAGTACTGCAGTGGTCAATCAGAAGCAGATGGCACATCAAATACATGGAGTGCTGGGTGGACCTTCCTGGCAGCCCTCAATGGTGGTGTCCATTTAGATTGTTCTATTACCCACTGACAGTTTTGCTAATTGAGATACGCTCGGATGTGATAGTCACAGCTGGCATGATGTCTGCTGGCAGGTCTGAGCCCAGTTTCTTTGCTTGGGTTGAATTGCCTCTGTATTACTACAACTAGCAGTGTCATTGCAAGCGTTCATCCGGTGCCATTGGCTTATCTGAAAGCAATACAGACCTGTCTTCTTCCTCTTGGTGTTGCCTGAGGCTGGCTGTGCAGTGAAGACCATGCCCACAGGTGGGGGGGCCGTGGCAGGGGGAACTCAGCACCTCTTGGGCTGAGCCTGCCAAGCACCAGTGCTCACCATGGATCATGGTTTCCACTTCCACAGGGTTTCAGTGCTGTGGGAACACTGGCTGCCCTGAGACACAACCTGACTGAAAGGTGCAGGCAGATAGGACCTTCCAACAGCCCCTTTCCATGCCTGGGGCAGGCTTTGCCTACAGTCACAGGAAGAGAGCAGCTTGAGCCACACTGGGTCTGATAAAGGAAAATCATCCCAAAATGTAAAAATGCACAGTACAAATGTAAAGTCTTTCTGATTTAAAAAATTATTCCTACTAATTATTTACACAAAAGCACACAGAGACCAAATGAAATGAACTTTACTGCCTTTGCAAAGTCAAGCTCTCAAGAGTATGCCAGATTTAAGGTGAGCCATACATGTTATACAGACTTCTTACACACACATAATATGGGAATTTTTTTCAGTTTCTCAGTGTAGCACTTCTTGAACAGTGTGGACTTAGTGATAGAAAGGATTTTATCCCTCTTTCACATTTAGTTGAGGCTTTTCTGGCTAGCTGTCTCCATTCCTGCTACAGATAGGTAGATAACTCCTGCTGAGGTTTGAAATGTCGTCTAGTGGGAGATGAGTTGTGTGTCCAGCAAATGCTTAGTAGCCTTTGGTGTTTTTCCTCAAATGTGGAATGTACTGGATATAAATGATACCAAAAAATCAAGAATAAGCAGACCAAAGAGCTTGCTGGCTTGTTGCCCTGTCTCTGGCAGGTCCTGCAGGCAGAGCAAAAGGGGATGACAAGAAGGTGCTGGTGCTTCGTGGAAGTGCTTGCACACTGCAGCTATTTGTGGTCCAAAGACTTCCTTACCAGAAGTAACACCTTCATTTTTAATAGTGCGGAATGGACTTTTCTTCCACGAATTTGGCTGGTTGCTTTCTGAACTGTGCAGACTTCGGCATCCTCCCACAAACTGCTGTGAAACTTCAGCACTCATTGAATGAGAAACCCTCCCCTTCCTTCCCTGTAGCACCTGCCACCTGCTGGGGGTTGCAAACACCCTCAGACAATGCTCTCTGCTCCCTTCCTTCATCCTGCTCAAGACTTCCTGCACACAGTCTCCCCCTCAGTTTTTTATTTTCAGGGCTAATGGATACAGTTTTTTCTGTTACTGATTTTCACATTTATATTTGCCTTGAAATGGGGGCCCAGAACTGTCCATCTTGTTTTGATTTGCTTGCTCAGCTTCTGTCTCTGCATCTTGGAAGCTACAATTGGGTTTGCTAATGGGTTTGACTTAAACTTCTCTATCTTTTATCTGCAATTTCACCTGCCATTTTATTGTCCAGCTTCTGTGTATTCTGAAACCCTTCTGCAACTGCTGAAGTAACTTTTGTCCTTATTATTTTGGACGGCTGCATATAGTTGACTGATTTTACCCAATATCCCAGAAGGTCTATTATTCAACTTTGTGGATTTTACAGAAACTGGTTGCTCAGAGGAGCCGCAGCATATGTCAGTGTAGGACTCCAGCTGGGACTTCCCTTCCCTGTGAATAATGCTGGTGTATTCCTGGGTTTTGCCAATTGCTTGCTCACATGAAAACTCTCTCTTAATCTGCGGCAGCTATTTTACAAACTGCTGTTGAAGGATTTCCTCAATGCCTTTTGAAAATCGAATTGACTGTATCTTTTGGGTTTTGCTTGTCTGTTAACACCAGTTTGTTGATGGTTTCAAAGGAATCTTACAGATATGTGAGTCATGACTGCTGGTGCTAACCGTGATGAATGTATCTCATTTATTCACATATCCACACCACCAATCCTTTCCAATAGTTTCTTGACCCTAATGTGGAATGGGGAAAAAAAGATGAGTCCCCACATAGTAAAAGTTTAGAGTGTTTTTCATGTTTATATATATCCTTATCCAAAAATACCGCCTGCCTACAATCAAGGAAAAACTGGGAATCATGCAATTCATCTTTCAGCCACCAGGTAGAGGCAAAAACCATAGCAAAACAGCCACCCTGGTGATAAAACGCCTATTTCCAAAATAGCAGTCTGATTGACATCAAAAGAAAGCTTCTGACCAATCTGTTTTTATGGTTCTTAAAATAAGTTTGGCCAACTTCATCCATAACAATTAATTTTGAATCTCATTAGGTCTGTAGTCATCTACTTAATTAGAAAGCCATTGCAGTGAATCTGTATGAAGCACACTCTAATTATCCCTTTCTACTCAATACATGAAAAATTAATCATAGTAGAGTTGCTCCACCTTTTAATACAATGAAAACAACATTTGAGTAGCTGCTTGGTCTCTCAAAGAGCATCCAATGAAGCTCTTAAGTAGGAGGCTTTTTTCTTTTTTNAAGAGCATCCAAAGAAGTTTTTTAAGTGGGGTTTTTTTTTTTTTTTTTTTTTTTTTTTTTTTTTTTTTTTTTTTTTTTTTTTTTTTTTTTTTTTTTTTTTTTTTTTTTTTTTTTTTTGGTAGGAAAATTTAATAATTTGCCTGGGAAGAGTTTTCTAAATCACAGATTTTTCAAGTCTGGCCTTACAAAAAGAGTCATTAAAAAAGGTGCCAAATCTTGGCACCAATATTCAGAGGTATTAAGCCTTAAATATCCACAACAGTATACATATTATATTCATGATCTTTTTCATTACTTTTTATCAGTTTTACTTACATGGAGCAGAAGCATAAGCAAATGTAAGTTAATGGGAAACTGAGGACAACGTTTACATGGATCATTTATTCTCTTTACAGGAGCAGCAAAAATCTTGATCTTTCAAAGACATAAATCTTTTCTGAACCTTTTATATCATCTGTACCTATTATCATTCTTATTGCAGCAGCTCACTGAAGTCCCTCATGTGGATCAGGACCCCATTACACCACAGATCATGCACATTTAAGCTCGAATGAGAGCACTCATGATACATGTTTGTGTCAGCAGAGCAAGGCTGTAGGTGTTCAACTGTCCCCCATAATTACAACATAAAGAACTGCTCATTCACCAGTCAAAAAAAAAAAAAAGGGCAAAGCAACCCAAAAACTCAAACCACATCCCTCCCCCAAACCCAAAGGGTGTAAATGATGAGCCCAGTCCCACACCTGAAGGGTACTGTGGACACCCCAGCATGGGGATGTGGGATATGGGATGTGGGATGTGGGATGTGGCTACACCAGCCATGTGCGGCTGCAGGGGGTCCCAGCATGGCCACACAAGACCATCTCTGCCATCCCAGTGCAGCAGGCAGCACTGGGAGGTGCACATGGCTCAGCAGCATGCTGGTGGCACTCAGCAGGGTGATGCTGCTATTGAAAAGCAGCCTCTGGGTTTATTTTCATGCCATTTCCCTGCCACTGTAGACCCCTGAGAGCCTGGGATCTGGTCACCTCTCTGGACCATGGTGTTTCGGTCTGAAGCCCCAGGGCTTTGAATGCACCTTGTTCCATTAGCTGGTGATTGCTCTGACCTTGCCTTGCAGGGTGAGACGAGCCAGCCAGTCAGTCCTTCCAGTGTCCTCACTGTGATGTGTTTGCACCAGTGATGCACCGTGTTGAAAATATTTTTCATTACCTGAAAGCTACACAAGAACAGCAGAAACTTCCTTTTTGTCTGATTCCTTAGTGAGAACAAACCTGAGAAGGGCAGGATGATCCAGCACTTCTAGGCTTTGGCAAAAGAAGATACAGGCTATATCTGTCTTTACAGATGAAGGAGAGGGGTGAACACATGATGATGAGGAGGAGGACAAGAAGGAGAAGAGCTGCTGGGGAGTAGGAGCCATTTTTGGGACAGCTTGGGAGTCAGAGGAGAGTGCTCGAGGTCCTTGACAGCCAAGGAGTGAGGTGAAGCACTGGGAGCCTGTGAGGCTGGTCCTGGCTCTCAGGGAATTTGAGCAATGACACTTGGGAGGGGTGGAGTCCTGGAGGAAAGATGGTAGAATAACAGCAATGTACAGGAAAAGCAGCCTGGAGGAAAGACCTATTTTTTTTTGTTTTGTTTTGTTTTGTTTTTGTTGTTTTTTGATTTTTTGAAACTTTGAAATCTTAGCGAAGTGATAAAAAGGATTGATTGTACATGTAAAATCCTTAGATATAAATCATTGACCAATTTTGGGACTAGGTCTGGATCCAGCCACACCTAAACTTCCCACAAAATATGAGTTTAGAATGCAAGAGGGTCCTCTCTGAACCTCAGGACTCAATTGGAGAGTCTCCCTGAGAGTTTTGTCTTACTCTGTCCTCTATACAGCAAATAACCAAGTGTACCTTACCATTGAATTTGTTAAACTGCTGTCACATTTACTAACAAACTTTTTAAAATTGCTGGTTTATATCAATAAACATATCGATACTTCTTTATTTCAAGTGAAGTGCACCTCTCCATCTGCAACAAGGTGTGCCCAACTTCTTCACTGTACTTAAAAATAAAGTGCATGTTCTCACATTACAAGCCTGTGTTGCCTGCCCGGTCCAAAAATCAGCATGGATTTCATTTCTGTGCCCACTTTCCTCTGAGAGCAGGTGGTGTTGAAGCTGTCAGAGGGATGGAGGAGGAAAGCTGGAAGGAGCTGGGCTCTCCTCCCTTGGTACACACAATTAAAGAGAACAAATATTTGTCATTAACTTGTGACTCTTCCAGCCTGCGTATGAGGAAGATTTATACTACTCAAAGAACTGTGTAATTAAGTGCTACTAATCCCCCAAACTCCCACTGCAGTAGGATCATGTTAGTTCCAGGGAGAGATGCAGTGTGTCAGATTCTGTTCCCACAGGTACCTCGTGAAGTAAGTTGCAAAGCATTTGATACGACTTGCAAGAAGAATCAAAGGAACCCAAATCTCTGGGATCTAAACATAGCCTGCTCTGCTGCAGGAGAAAAGCACTATGCTCTGCTAGCTAGATCCTAGCTCCTTCAGCATCAGGAGAACAGACACAGGCTTCAAAAACCTGTCCCTAATCCCCCTGCTGCCTCTGTGTGAGTGTATAGGTTTGTCTGCCTCACGGCATCTCCAAATCAGGGTAGAGGAGAGAACCTGCAGTCCCACCTTCAAAATCAGGGCACTGGATGAAACTAACACACACTTCAAGGAATCAAAACTCTGCTGCAGAATATGCCCATTGGAGAGATGAGCACCATGGATTTGCCCAGTGCTGTTAGGCAGAAGAAACACTGGAAGGAGAGCAGGGATGGCTGAATAAAATGCTTGGTCAGTTGTGACAATATTTAACCCCTCTCCATAATCTTCAGGAATCTGTGCTCTCCTTACTCCTTTTCTTATGGGAGGCAGGGTGAGAGGAAGGATAATTTTCCTGTTTTGTTTCTTACCAGGAGATGAAAGGGTATGTGTAGGCCATTCCATGACCCCTGGCACTAGATCTGAGCTGAGTCCCTGAGAAGCTGTTGGCTGAACTTGCCCTGCTCCTGTGGCTCAGTGCAAGAGAAACCTAGCCAGGTGGCTGAGTGACTTCCTTATGGTGCCAGCCCTATGCAGTAAGCAGGCAAAGCTGAAGCTCCTGGAGTCCAAGACTGTTCTCAAACTGCTGCATGTACCCACAATCTCCAAACAGCAGAGAGACAACTTCTTCCAGGACAGATATGGGAATGGCAAAAAACTTCTGGCAGCAGCTGCAGGCAGGCCAGAGGTGTGCAACTGATGTCAGGTGCCTGTGAAAGCTGTCTGCAAAACTTGAACACTCTATTTCTTCTTTTTTTTTTTTTTTTTTTTCCCCTGCAGATGGATTTATCTTGCACTCTGTGGGATTCAGAAAGAAGCACTGAGTTTTGTCTTTCAGTGGAAAGGCTTCCTGTGGGGAAGGCAAGGCAGCTGTGCCAGTTGAGCGGGTGAATGAGAACAGAGCCACAGCATAACCATCTCAAGGGGCTCTCCACTTGTCCAAGAGGGCATGACCCAAGTCCCTGACATCCTGCTCTCAGATAAACCCTGCTGAGAGGTGACTCAGCCACAGTTTCTGTCTTAAAATACACAAAGATGGTAAATGGAAGCTTGAAAGGGCTGTAGCGCCAGAATGGCTTTTGGCTGTCCCTGTGAGCATCAGGTCTGTGGAGAGGACATGTCTATGCCAGCCTGAGCTGAATGAGCTTCATATCGAGCTGAATTAGATGTTGTTCAGCATCTCTCAGGCCAGCAGCTTACCATGGCAAACAGTTAATAGCTTACACACAACTGCTGGTGGGAGGGTCAGGAATGTCACATCCTGGGGGATGGACAGCCACCAGACACTGCTGGATGGGTTCTTCATGGATCTGTGTTCCCCCTCTGTCACATCTTACCTTCTATAGCCTTGCCTAATTTCAGATATTGTTCTTCAAGGAAGGTTTTCAGGCTCCTTCCATTGTAAAATGAGAGAAGTGTGCACTCCTGGGCTATAGGTCACTTCCTCCTAGTGCGTGTCAGCTGGCTCACAGAATGGAAATTGCTCTTAACTCCAGTGATGAGAGATACCAGCACATCAGATGTCCATCATCCAGGCAGAGAAGAGTACAGCAAAACGATGTTCCTTTATCCATGCTGGGTTTTTGCAGCTGACAGCGTGTGTGGGGACTACAACTCCTCCCTCAACAGTGCTGTTAAAACTTACCTCCTCCATTGTGGTGGCGTGATGAGCAATCCTTTGAGGCCTTTTCACCTGTAGATTGTGGTTGAGGGGCTTTGAGATGGATAAACCCCTCATTTCTTCAAGTTTAATCTACTTCTGGAGACAGGAGCTCAGAGGGAGAGGAGATGGTACCTCCTTGCCTGTTAGGGAAGAGCTAGATAAAGCCACATGCTGTGAGGAGCAGAAGAAAGAGGGGGATGCTTGAGCAAAGTGTTGGTGAGGGGAGGGTAGCAGAGTCAGGAATAAGCCCTTGCCTGCAGCTCTCCTGGCACCTGGCAGGGTCCCTTGGCACTCCTTGCCATGCCTTGCCATCCTGCCAGCCTGTCTTGTGCCTAGGAGCAGTCTCTCTGGAAGAGAAGCTGTTTTCTTTGGTGTTGAGACTTGCTCTCCTTTGAATTATTTTAGCATTGAAATAAAAATAAAATAATTGTGATGAAACCTTTCAGGTTTGTTTCAGCCCTGACAAAAGTTGGCTGAGTTTCAATTAACTGATTTATGCCAAATACTGCTCTGCCATACCCACAGCTTACATTTATCTATGAGAATGAAAATAACTGTCAGCAGCAGCTTTAAGCCAGCTTATACAGGAGCTGCTGGAAGGAGCTGTGTGTGTGTTGCCTTTCAGGGTCAGGGCTTTGGACTGGCTTGCTGGAGAGTGTGTTGGCTGTGTCCAAGGCCTCTTCCCCTCTGGCTGTCTCAGTGACTCAGCTTGTCAGCACGTCACGGGCACCGTTTCAGTTCAGGGTTCAAAACCCAGATGATATAACACTCATTCCTGCAAGGACAAGGTGGTACCATCTTCAGCTGTGTGACTCAGCACCCTGGTGGAAGTGTCTTGGCTGGATGACTTGAAGGAGAGAACTAAATCTCAGATGATGAAAAAGGACTTTTTCCACCTTGCTAAAAATAATTTAAGTTCTTAATGAAATCTAACTTAGTTATAGCCTGAGAATCCAAGTAGGATCCTTCACTGGAGCTTACTGAGCACAGCAACTGGGCCTCTAGCAAGACACACAGGATATAACACATGGTATGGTTTAGACTGTGCACATCCACAGCTGAAATCTCGATTGTGAGGGCTCACTGACAGAGACAGGGAGATACCAGCACAGGAGAAGAGCAGCCCTGCGCAGTGAAACACAATCTGACGTGCTGTGCCATGAAATCCCACGAGTGAGCAGAGATGTCAGCTCAACCACATGTCTTCCAATAAATCTTTTATAGTACCCAGTCAAACCTTATCCCTGGCTGACTCCAGGGGATGGAGAAGACTGCCTGATACGGCTGCTACCTCTTCTGGGTCATCATCTGACAAGTGCAGGAATGTGACATAACCACAAAATGGAGAGGACACCATTTTCAGTGCTGGAAAGAGTTTCACTGTTAAACTGCCTTTAAGGACAGGCAAAAGACTTTTTATGAAGGTTGATAACAGCAACAACAGATGCTAGTACTACTACTAGTGCTTGGATCATCAGACCCATCTAATGTACCTGTTTTGAAACTAGAATGAGAAGCAGAGGTTGGATTTTCACCCATTGCAGGCACTTAGCTGTGGTAAGGAGATGTGTGGGAGATTTAAATAATAGTACTGCTGCATCTAATTTCCAAGGAGTTCTCACCCTTGGCTATGTCCTAAACTAATCTCTTGTCCAAAAATATTAGAAAGCAAAAGTGCACTTGGTGGGGAGCCTGGAAGAGATGGCACTCACTGGGGAATGGATTTCTGCTCCAAATCACACATACTTTCTCATTAATCATTTACATTATAAAAACAGTTTCTAGGGTATTGACCTGTTATCCTTTGTTTCAGAAATGCTTGCTTCTTCCTACATATATTTTCCTGGCTTCCTTTTTTCCAAACAGCAGCCCAGCCTCAGCAGTGGGGTAGAAAGGTGTGCCCCAGGTTAGGAATAGGAGTAATGGCAAGGCTAGGGGTCATGTGCTGGGAAGCAGTTGGCTGCAGCCAGCATTTCCTCTGCTGCTAGTAGGTAAGAGTCTTGTTTCCCACACAGCCAACCAGATGGAAGAAAGCAGGGTGCTTTTTTTTTCTTTTTTCCTGAGCTATAGCATTAAGTGAGCAAGCAGTGGCTCCCTGCTCTTGCATTTCCTAAGAAAGCTGGATAGAGACAAACTGGAAGAACATCAGTAGAAAGTTGTTTAGCCCTGCACAGATGCTTTGGCATCTTTATTCCCAGAAGCAAAACTGCTGATACTGAGGTTGCCTTCACATTTTTCCTGGCCACTTTCAGAGTTGTTGCCTGCTTAGGCCTTGACAGGTGTGTAGCTGGGTGTCAAAGTTACCCACAGCTAGGTCAAAGCCTGCAGAAAGCATGAAGAATTTAATCAGAACGGTAAATTGTAAACAAAACAAACAAACAAAAGCAAAAGCAACAGCAAAAGCAAAAGAAAAACCAAACCCGAAACAACAACAACAACAACAACAACAGTTTAAAAACCTCCAAAATCTGAGTATTTCTTTCTGAACAGTCTGAACTGACTATTCATTCACATGAATATGGTGGAATTTCCATCCTACCTTTACCTAGGGAAGGCTCCTTGCCTGGACCAGCAGCTATGGGCTGTTTTCCGAGGATGCTGCAAGCCCCACAGCAGCTGGCAGGGTGGGATAAGACTTCTTCCTGTGGTTTCTTTGTATCTAGTGCAACTTTCCCATAAAGCAGAGATCTACTATTGCTTGCAAACTTGCATCTATTTAGTCTTTTGTTATGAAAATTCTTCTTGCCGTCTATGCACTTCTAATCCCTTTAAAATATGTCTGAGATTTTGGTTGCTGTGATACCCTCCCTTTGGCATGGAGGACCTCCTGCTCACCCTTCATGGCATGCAGCTGCTTGCCCCGAGCTCTCTGCTGCTGCTGTTCAGTGGTGTTCAGTGTCCTGCCCTACAGTCTCAAGGTATCACAAGAGGTCATCGATCAGCTTATTACCTATGCTGGGGAAGACGCTGACTCTGAAAGAGAGATGCTGCGTGCAATGTCCCGTGATTCCTGAGCTCCATCTTTTCCATGTAAAGACACTTAAATGCCAGAAAGAGAATTTCAGGCATATGTTCAGGGAATTGACAGAATCAGGGGTTTGTAAGAACTTTTGTCCCCTTGTATTTAAAACCTGAGAAGAGGCGTGATGCGAAGAGGCGAGAGATGCCTGCTGCTGAGCTATAAAGGCTTCTTTGTGCTGAATCATCCGGGCTAAAAAGAGCTCGGGCTCTCTCCTGCTAAGTGGCCAGTGACTGCTGGCGGACCCCACTGAGACAGCTTTTGTTAGCCAAGACCAGCTGCAGCGTGAGGTGTCTCGGTCCTTTCACTACAAAACAAGCTGCAAAAGACACTGAGGGATGAATTTGGATTTTCTTCTTTTGCTCTGCCATGGAGTTTTCCACCTAAAGCTGCAGTTGTTTGGCTCTAACCCAGGGCCAGAGTGCAAGTCAGTATGGGAGCAGCATGGACTTAGTGTGAGTTCATGTGGGTGTAGCATTTGCAGGGTGTTTGTGGAAGAGATGGGAGGATCCTGCATCTCTGACGTTAATACTTAGATGTGACTTTTTACTACCTTGATGACAGGAGAAATTAGCTGTGAGATACATGTTCATCCAAAAAAAGGAACCTCCCAACAAAGCAACCATCTTCCTCTCAACGTGCTCAGGCAGCCCTTACTGTCGTAGGCTTCTCAATTTGCTATAACTTAGTCATGCCTCAGAAAGCTTTGTGCAAGGGCAGGTTTTATTGGGATGGAGCAGTTCAGTAGCCTGTTTCCATCAGTGCCTGCAAGACCAGGCTTCCCTGAATCCCTTGAATACTACAGCAATCCAAACAAACCAAAGGCCTACAAAAATAAAAGGAAAAAAAAAAGTAAATTTCAATATCCTGACATTTCCTTCACTTTAGTGAAATTCAGTGTAGCGCACTTAAGTTCCCTCCTTTTCTGTTTTTGTTCCCAGAAAATTTCAGGCAAAGATTGGAGACTGGGTGCTTGTATCAACTGCACTCATAGCTCTCCCATACAGAGCTACATTTCTCAGAGGCAGGCATGGTATTCCCCAGAATGTGTTGAGCCTGTGGGGCAGATTAGGTCAGAAACATCTCCTGGTTTATTTGAAAAGTTGTGCTGGACATTCTTCTGAGTCTTGGCAAATATGGATGTACTTTGTATAAAGAATGCTCTCCACACATGATTAGGAGGAGGTTTAGTGGCATATAAATAGGAGCAGTGCCCAGAAGATGAGAAAATTTTCCTGCCCCAAGGCTGGATGTACCTAATTGATTGATGAGCAGCCACAGTGTAGCAAACTCAACACAAATCCCTATAGGAGGGTGACTTTGTCTCCTAATTGGCAGGTGAAGCTATTTTCAAGCAGCACCCTCACGAGATGGCTGTATCCGAGCTGTGGATATGTGCTGTCCATTTGCAATTACTTGGAGCATGAGGGGTGATGCCCTCATGTCTGCATCACATTTCCTGTGTTGCTCTTGAATTGGTGACATGTGCTGGCTCTGGATGTGCCTTTAGTACCTTTTCTGGTAGCGACTACACTGCCCATCCTGCTCCACTCCTGGCAGTTACCAGGATTCAGTCCCTGCCCTTCATTTCCCGTGTCCCAAACAGCAGCACGCTGTGTGTGCTGGCATCTTGGTGAGCTCCTCAGCGAGTCCCCACCAGCATCTGTCAGTCTTGCTGCATTCACTTGCAGTCTCCTGCCTTTGGTCCCTTCTGGTGCCTCATACCCACCCATTGCCATTCCTTTCTCATTCCTACCAATCTTCCCATTTCTATTACTATTACAATATTCTTCTTTTATTAGAAGACAGTTAAATCTGTAAGAATATTTTTTTTCTGAATGAATTTCTGCAAAAGATTTTTTTTTGTCAAGGGGTGGAATTAGCATTATGGACATTAAAAGGCAGGAAATGGTGTATATTTTTTTTAAATCAACAGCTTCAAGGGAGAAAATGAGAAATGTTTTTGAGAACAGCTTTCCATTATATGAGAAGGCAGAAGCTCCATTCCTCATTTTCACACCATCTGTGTTTATTAACCTAACTATTTTAGAAACAAAATATCTCTCACATCTTTCATGTAAGCCAGGGTAACAGAATCCACATAACCATCAAAGCAAGTGCAGGACCCACACAGAAAAGGAGGTAAAAAACTTTCTTTTATGCTTAGTTCTAAGCTCCATAGGCCTAAGAAAACTGCCTGAAACTCTTTACAGTTCATGAGTAGTCCAAGTCAGACTTTACATGAATGTATGGAGACAACCTGGAGCAGACCACCTTTGGTGTATCCAGCCCAAAATCTTGTTTCCAGCAGTGGTCGTGACAGAATAGGCAAGAAAGACTGTAGGAATAGGACAGACACATACAGTCGCTTCCTCTTTGTATTCTCTCAGCCTATAATATTTTTCAGCAGAGTTTAAACTGTTTAGCAAGTCTTAAAGGATTTCTCTCCCAGCAGTTTGTCCTTGAACCAATTCTAGCATCTCCAACACCCATTGGCAAAGCCTCTACAGGCAGATTACTTACTGCATGAAGGGCTGCTGCTCTTAATTCAAACCTCATCCTCTCATGGTTTCTTTTGATGTTCCTGAGCTCTTCTACTTGGTTCTGCCAACAGCCATAGTCATGTGGCACCTGAGTCCAATTAATGGTTTTTGAATAACCAGTCTGTAATAATTAGATAATAACTGAATAATTAAAAAAAAAAAAAGAAGAAAAAAATGAGTTATCTCCCAACATCCTGGAGAAGCATGACCATAGGGTTATGCTCTACCTTTTATAACCTGGTTTGGGTCTTCCTGAAACCTTGGTGTCAGCTCTGTTTTGAAAGTGCACTGTGGATGTGTCTCTGGAAAGGGGTATCAAAATGGAAATCAGTACAAGTAGCAAAATTTATTTCTTTGCAAATAAATACTTCACATCAGTTAGTTATAAGTTGGGGGTTTTTTTCCAAATACTGATTTTCCCAATTATGTTAAACTTGTAAGTATTTCTTTAGAGACACTAGAAACATTTTAGCTCTGATTTCTGTTATATGCCATACTTGAAGTCCTAGCTTGTTTCTCCAGCAGACAGTGTCCAGCACGGCACACGCATTTCCCACTCCCGTGAGTGCATTATGATGCTGATGTCCAGCAGGTAATACATTCACTGGAGTGTATTTACCAATCATTCTTTAAAGGGAAGATCTTTTTCTTTCTGGGGTTTTCAGATCCTACATCTCATTCCATGTTTGTTGCCTATAAACTCCTCAGTCCCAAGAAAAGGTGCTTCTGGTGTTAGCAATTGTTAATTCAGAGCAACAGAAATTCTGAATGTGCATAAAACACTTCTTCAACCACAGAATCTCACATTGTTCAGTCCAAACTGTTCCCACTTGGGGGTAAATGATGGGTGCCAGGCAGAGCACACCCCAAGCAGGAGTGTAGCAAGGACAGGTTGCAGGCTCAGCTCTGCCTGGGACAAGATCATTGGAAGGACTTGAGAAAAAAATACATTTATGTTGCACTAATCTTTGGGGTGAGTGACACCCCATGAAGTCTCACAGTGGCAGCTTGTGACATCCCTTCAGTGTGGGGCTCCTCTGGTTTTTGACTGACCCTCTGTCAGGACCAGCTGTGCTCCCTCTCTGCTGGAAGGGTGGTTGCTGTCACCCCAGGTCTGGAGGAAATATCACAGAGAAGGAGAAATGCAGGACTTGTGGGAACACCAGTGGTAAGGCAGAAGCAAAGACACCCTGGCAGCTGGGCCGCATTGACTTCCAACAGGTTGGTAAATACATTTTATTTAGACATTTAACAGAAAGCAGATAATTAGCACTAAGGTCATAAACCAGTAGCAATATAACATGGATCATACTTGTTATAACACTTATTGTCAGAAAAACTCTGTGTACATAAGCCCACGAGATACCATGCATGGAGTAAGCATGAAAGATTGCTCCCCAGGTGGTGGTCCTAGGAAACTCTCCAAATTCTGTCAGATAGTGATTTTTATTATTTAGTTCCCATTCTTCCTTTCCCTGTAAACAATTTGATCTGGATGTAAACCATCAGGAAATGCTATGATGTGACAAATGCTCAGGGCTGTGCAGAGGCCATGCCAAACTCTACTCCAGGGGTGGCAGGACTTGGGGCTACCCACTTGGCTGCCTGTCACCAGAGCAAAGGGTGCACAGGCCACACAGCTCCGCTGGGCAGGGCTCTTTAGTGTCCCTCCATGGGACACACAGTCATGTCCAGGACAGGCACTTGTCCTCCACACTTGTTTTTCCTCGTTTTCCCCACACTTGACTAAAAACCTGTCTGTCCTGAACAGGAGCAAGACTCCATGCAGGTGGTCACTCAGTTCCTTCAGAGGTTGCACTCTGCTGTGAAAGGCAGATGGACTTTAAGCCCTTCAAAGGAAGCAGGATGGAAAACCAGAACAAGATCTATAGCAGCTTGTTTTCTCTCTTGAATTGTACATGAAAACAAATAACTCAGTGCAGTGATGTCCTTGGGGTTAATATGAGGTTAATATCAAAGCTGTATTATCTTTTTCATCTTCCTTTCCAACTTTCAATCTGTAGGCGATTTACTTTTTAAATTGGCAAAACACAGGCATGGCCCAGAGATGCTTCTGGGACTGCAGTAGGAATCAGGTAGGGACAGTGGGGCTTGATATATTATCTTCAGTTTTAAAACATTTTCTCAATTCCAGAGCTGGACGTATGCATTCTTTAAAAGCACAGATCCTGTAGTGGAGAACCCATCTTCTGCAGCAAAACTCCTTACCAGGAAACCGTGAAGTACGTCACACCTCAGATTACTTAGTGGACAATCAATCCTTGAACATTTACACCACTTTCTATTGCCTTTAATATTAAGGCTCAGCCCAAGCTCTTCACATTCAAACTAATTCCCATTGTTTAATTTAATTTAATGCTGTGGATGTGTCCTGTGCAGCAGCAGGCAGCTGTGGAAAGGGTCTTGTAGGTTTGCCTCCTGAACCAGGAGCCTTCAATTGCTACAGCTGAGGGGCTGCATGGGAGCAGAGGCCCCTTCCCAACCTGCCCCCTTTCCCTTGTGAAACATTTGAGTCCTCTGGGATCTGCAGAAATGGGATGTGTTTGATTTCTAGCATCAGGACTGTTAGAGAAACTGCTTGTGGGACACTGAAAGGGCAACATCTATAGTGGAGTATTTAAAAGCCACATCTTTGCTGCTATTGGGACCACTGCGGGACTCAATTCCCTTTCTTCATTTTTTCTTGACACTAGGGCCACTAACTTCACAAATGCATTCTGTGTCAGTCCTAACTTATACCAGCTTTGCCTTTTCTGGATCATCCCTTCCCTTTGCTGGCCCAAGTGTCTGAATAATAGTGACTGAACAGAGCAGCCACCAGAACAGCGTTAAAATAAAGCTTAAAACAAAGGAAAAAAATAAAAAAGGTTTGTTTTAACATGGATCAGTTCCTCAGTCCTGTGCTTCATATTGTCAGGAGTGAGTGAACAGAAAAATACAAAGGGACAGTGAAGTGCAAATGATGAGTGAAAGGACAACCTAAACTATAAATGCATGGACATGATCAGTCTCAGTCACTTGGCTTTAGACAATAAAAAAATCTTCTTTAAGCCTTCAAGAATTTTTGTAGCCTTAAATCATTGGTTCTCCTGTCCCTGAAACAATCTCCAGAAATGGAGAACGGCAACAGTGGCAGAAGAAAATGGGACCCGTACTCTGAGAACGATTATGGAGCGAGCAGCTCTCGTCCGAGTGCCCAGCCTCGTTCCTGGCTCCCTGAGCTGCCCAGGAGACCCTGGAGGGCCAATA
Source organism: Aleadryas rufinucha (assembly GCA_013397815.1). Classification (NCBI taxonomy): domain Eukaryota; kingdom Metazoa; phylum Chordata; class Aves; order Passeriformes; genus Aleadryas; species Aleadryas rufinucha. Next base: position 473,117 of record VZTH01008326.1, on the reverse strand, counting down.
CCTCATCTTATTTTCCTGATTTCTTGCAGCCTGTGGAGACGGAAGCTGGACTCTGCTCTGCTCAAAAGAGCAAGAGTTTAGAGGCTGTGCCAGGTGATCCTGGGAGATGTGTGTCCTGGCTCAAACACACGGCTTGGACTGGAGCAGGTCCATTCCACTCTGAATCCCTACCTTTAAGAGGACTCCCCAAGGGGATGAATTCTGACCTGCAGCTCATAGGGACAGAAGAAGAAAGCTCCAGCAATGCCATCTAGCCCTTCACTCCCAACATTCCCCTGATGCATCACCCACTGCCTGGATTTCTTGTGGCGGAGGGGTCAAGGGTGGTGGCTCTAGGCTCACTGCAGGTACATGTTAATCTTTGGTATCTGATTTTGACTATTTGATTGGAAAATGAAAGGAAGTACTAAGCTGTCACCTGCATAGTGTCCTGGTCAAAAGGCCCAGGTTACCAATGCTACTGAATCCAGGTGCTGCCGCTGGGAGCTGCTCCTTGTGGGTGCTGGCACCCAGGGAGCTGGGTTTTGCTGTTCCTGACAGCTATCACCAGAGACCCCTGCTGGCATCAGGCTATGAAACACAGCTGTGTGGTATCACTGAGCAGAGCGTGGGAGTAAAGCCCCTTTTCAAGTGTGGGGTGTTCATGCCCAAAGCAAGGGAGCAGCCCATAAACAAGTTGACCTTCACTCCTGCACAGAAACCACATGAGACCCCAGGCTGCTCTCAGGTTTCTCAGCAGGGCTATGCAGTCCTTTCCTCAGACCAACTGGAAAAATAACTGCAGTGCGAATCTTCTGGAGCTGCAGAGTCCTACAACTCCAAAAGCAACATAAATTTGTCAAAGGTCCCAATCACTCTCAAAGTGTAAAAAAACCAGACAGAAATGTACTGCACAGCTCCTATTCTGGGATATGAATTTACCTTTTAATTAAAAACAAGGTCTTGAAGCTTAGGGAGAATCTGCACTTAGTTCTGGATCCTATTTCTTTGCTACTCCTTTTATTTACAGATTAAGTTGCAGAAAGCTGTTGTTATTTTAGACATGAATATTTTTTATTTGAGTGTTACTGCCTACCAGAGACTTTGTTGGTTTTTGGTTTTTTTTTTAATGTTGGCTAATTTTGTGTTTTGAGTAGGAAGCTTCAACTTCACACCAGTTCTACACAGGCTCTTCTGCTATCCAGCAGTCTGGGCAAGATAAACCTCCAACCAAGACATTCCTCCACTAATCTCTATGGCTTTATCACAATTTTATTATTGCTCATCTCACTGTGGACTTCGAAAAGATATGGGGAATATCTGAAGTAGTTTAAAATTATTTAATCTTTAAAATATCTGAGATGCAGGCAAATGTCCCTATATATCCACCCAGCCCCCATTTTTGCTTTTGCTTTCTAACTGCTGAATGAATTAGGGAGGGCAGGGCCAGGCAAGCTGCCTGCAGTGATCTCTGCAGGGAGCCGGCTTCCTCCCACCCCTCAAAATGCACTAACCACCTCTGCTCCCACACCAGATGCCTTCCCAAATCCTCAGTCCCTGCCCAAAACCTCTGTGCTGTCTGTCCTGCACCACCCTAGTGCTCACAGGAGAGGGGACCCCCACGGGCACCACCCCATCTTGCCCACGCTTACGGTGGGAGTGCCTGGGCAGCCTTGAGGCAGGAAAAGTCTCTGAAAAGCAGCAGAATTAGCAATGTCTTGCACGCCAAAGCAAGTCCCAAGGCAGGCAAAGCAGCAGCCAGGAAAGGTAGAGACCCATTCCCAACATCCCACCTTGTCCATCCCTCCACCTTAGCACAAGGTGGGAGGCAGTGGGCAGCTCCAGTGCCAGCACCCTCATCCTGCTCCATGGCTCATCCATCAGGAACAAGGAGGAGGATTAGAGCTTGGTATCAGTGTGGGCATCTGCCTGCCTGCCAGGCTTGCTCTTTAAAACAGGCTGTCAAGCACAGATAGCTGTTGAATCAATATGTGCCTGCTAGCTGTTGATGCCACTTCTGCCAGCACAGGGTGGGCTGAGCCACTGCACACCAGGAGGGATCCAGGCTATGAGAGAGAGGATGCAGCGCTGACTCTTCGGTACCCAAATCAGATGACAGTGACAAAGCAGTCAAACAGGAAGACTTCAGGGATGGTGTTTCTGTGTGGCCACTGCCAGTCCCGCCTCCCAGTGCCAAACATGAATGTTTGCCAAGCACAGAGGAGAATGGATATACTGTGGTTGGTCAGTTCTTTGAATGAGATGTGAAAGCAGGGGCCTCCATTACCAGCCTCAACAAATCCTTTCCACATCCTGAACAGACTATGAAAACCAGCTGACATCCAGATCACTGTCTCCTCTTCCTCTGGGCAGCTTCTCGTGCCCATCCCAAGGCTGCAGATTGCTGTGGATAATAGCTGTGACATTCATCCAGACCATGGCTGCCTACCTGTGCTTGCGTGGAGGGCCCGGTGCTCGATGGTCCCACTGCAGAGGGGATGTCCGGCTATTTGGAGCTCGTGTACTTGGTGACAGCCTTGGTGCCCTCTGAGACCGCGTGCTTGGCCAGCTCTCCTGGGAGCAGCAGGCGCACGGCTGTCTGGATCTCCCGGGATGTGATGGTAGAACGCTTGTTGTAGTGGGCCAGGCGGGAGGCTTCTCCAGCAATGCGCTCAAAGATGTCATTGACGAAGGAGTTCATGATGCCCATGGCCTTGGAGGAGATGCCGGTGTCAGGATGGACCTGCTTCAGCACCTTGTAGACATAGATGGAGTAGCTCTCTTTCCTGCTTTTGTGACGCTTCTTATCACCCTTCTTCTGAGTCTTTGTCACGGCTTTCTTGGAGCCCTTTTTGGGGGCTGAGGTTGACTTTGCTGGCTCTGGCATCCTGAGAGCTCTTTCACTGGGTCTTGGAGCTGCTTGGAGAGAACATCAAAAAAATCTAATTCTTTTTTGACCTTCTACAGAATAATTGTACTGCAAGATGAGAGAGTCTGAGTTGAAGGCAAGCAACAGCTCTGAATGTGAGAAAAATACCCCATAACCCTGTGTGAGCATTTTTGAACTGCCAGCAAGAACTTCTCTGGTTGGTGTATGGCTTTTTGTTGTTTTCTGTTTAAATTCCTACAACCTTGGCCTTGTCAACATCTCTGAACACAGGCCTAGTTGGCATCTACTTAGTAAATATGAGATGGAGCCTGAACATCTTTCTGAGAAGAACATTGCAGTTCCAAAGAAAACATTAACTGCAGCATGGATTAAATCAAATCTTGCTGGAATGGGCCCAAGACTGTTGCAAGGTATCACTGAAGCCACCTTTATATGAGACCGGTTAAAATGATTTTGTGTGGTTATTACAGTCTCCAATAAAACCTTTTTTATTTGCATGTAGGTAGAAGTTTATTTTGAGGGCACTTGCATTTCTGTGGCTATTGTCTGATACTACGTTTTACAGTGAAATATAAAAATTATATAGTTTTAAGCTAGCTGGCTGAGCTATAGGAATATCTCAGTATTCACATTTGCTATCGAAAAATATCAGAGAGTAGAAAAGCTTAGAGGAGGTGGCAGGAATCACCTGGTAGAGAAACAGAAATGTGGATTGGAGTCGAAAAGCAAAGTGCTTTTGGGCTACATGCTGACGGGAAAAAATTGTTTCCTGCTATTTGATGCTTTTTGCTTTTGAGAGAGCAAGCTTTGCTGGTCAGTTTACACCAAAGATGCCTGATCGTCCCTCTGAGATTTTCTTCACTAGGTCACATCCTGCAGAGCCATGACCTGCAGCTGACTGCTCTCATCCGAAGTGCAGTAACAAAAAACCAGTATGTAAACCCATAAAAAACCTGTGTGCCTCTCCTACACCACAAATTTACATGTGCTTTACTACATGGGCCAATGGGAAAAACTGTGCTGCAACCTGGTAAATGGTTTTGTGTTTTAGAGAACACTTCAAATGATCCCTTGAAAGACAAGGCTCCTCCAGGCTTGGCTGGAGGATAAGCTTCCAGCATCACCCAGGGCCTGGGTTTTATTGCTCTGTGTCTCCTTTGAAGATGACCTAGCAACCACAGTCTGCTGGCCAAGAGAGATTAGTAGAGAATAAAGAGCTTCAGGGCTGATGGCACATGGGGAAACGGATAGAAATAAACAGGAGAGAGAAAGCTTGGATGTAACATACAGTCTGCACACTCAGTTTCACAGAAGGACCTAAATGGTGCCTGTGCTAAAGCAATGGCTGCATGCTCAGCCCTGCCTCTCCTCCTTGGGAAAGAGTGAGATGTCTGTTTTCTCCATCTCCAGTCAGAGCCAGATGCAGCAGCACCACTGCAACCAAGTCTATATGAAGCTCCTGGTTGCTCCCTGTGGGAGGAGACATCTTTGATCCTGAGGCTGGATTCATGTGCCCACCCACACCTCAGTGGATACCAGCTCCTGCTTCCAAATCATGCGAGAAACCTCTGTGGCTGCAAATCAGTCTATGTGATGCAGCGTCCTGCCTGCAGCGAGCACCAGGCCACTGCTGGCTGCTCTGCCCGATGAGGCACCAGGGCTGGGCTCTGGCAGCCACATGGTCTGGCTGCCACTGGGCAAGGGGCAACACTGGGCATTTCAAGTAGGGCTATGCCCAGCTGCAAGGGCAGGTTGGCATTGCTCGGGATGCTATGGAGCAGGGAGGCAGGGTCCCCACCACAGCCCTCCAAAACACCCTCCTATCTAGAAGTCGAAGCCCACACCAGTGCCCTTAGTGCTGAGTTTCTGCTCCAGAAAGCAGTTTCTTCTCCAAAGACATAATTTTCATGTGCCTAGTTTTTGACTCTGCCACCACATGTCCTTTCTTAATTTTTCCTGGCATTCTTCCCAGTGGTGGCATTCGGAAGGGCAAGTGTTGGACTGCCCCAGAAGTTCTGGACACCCTTCAAAACTGACACCTGCCCCCTTAAACACAATGCTTTCTTCCTCTGGCGAAATCACAAATTTTCCTCCTTTTTTTCTCTATTTGGGAAGCAGTACTGGGAAAAGAAATCCCCTACTCCTCTGTAGACTCGAAAACATGTATTTTCAATGGAAAATGATTTTTCTACAAGAAGAAATAACTGTGCACTTGCTTCTTTTTCTTTTGAGCTCATTTCCTGACTGAAAAACAGCACAAGTGAAAAATGCAAATGAGTATTTCTTAAGCTTTTTGAAAAGTATATCCTTCTAAAATATGTATTAATTCTTAAGTGCACTTCTACTGCAGCTTTTAAAAAATGAATAGAGAGCCCAACAGGCACTAGAGTGATTTCATATGGCTCCAGAACAGGTCACATCTACAGGATGTCTCTGTCCATTTCATCAGCTAACACCCTTGGGTAGCAGAGCCTGGACCTCACTCTTCTCCCATGTACGGCTGCAATGTGGGAAGCAATGATGCTGAAGTTCAGAGATAAGCACAAAAGCTTGCGCTTCTCTCCACCCATTTCTTTGCAGCTGACTGCTTAACAGGTAAATAACACTTTCTTTGAAAACAGGTTGTGTTCTTTGTGGTTTATTTGGGCAGTGCCTAGCACACAGAGCCTGAGTGCATTTGCCAGGTGCTAAACAAATAATGTTAATGATGGTCAACAGTATCACCAAACCTTCTGTCAACAATGCAACGCAACCCACAGCAGGTGCTGCTCTGGTATAAAGACAGAAGTAGTGAGATTATTCTCAAAGGGTCCATGTGGAGAGTTTGTTGAGGGAAACACTAGGCGACCTTTAAAAGAATGGTTTGTTTTTATAAAAATAGTCACATCTCTTTGTTTCCTTAAGGAAAAAAAAAGAGAGAGTTGGAAGGAGAACCTGAAGAGGTTAACAATTATTAGTTGTTGTTTTGGAAGTGTTGCCAGCATGATTGACTTCTCTGCTGTGAGGGTAGACCAAGCACTGGGTACAGGTTGCTCAGAGAGGTTGGGGGATCTCCGTCCTTGGAGTTACTCAAAATCTAATTGGACATGGGTCTGAGGAACCCACAGTGGCTGACCCTGCTCTGAGCATGGACTGAACTAGAGGCTTCCCAGAGGAACCTCCAACCTCATCCATTCTGTGCCTTTTGGAGACTGAAACTGGGCAGAATATGCTTTATGAGCTGTGTTCCCTTGATTGACATTTCCCACGGGATACTGCAGCCTGAGATTCCCACACAGACCCCTAAGAAGAGATGGTGTTTATCTCCAGGTCCAAGCCACTGAAGTCCCTGGGGAACAGGGTATGGCCATGCAAGAGAAGGAACTTTCAAGCAGCACATTTGGAAGTTTCCAGGTTTTTGAGGAAAATCTCTGGAAACATTTTTTTTCTTTATGGCTTTGTATGCTCTGAGTTAAATCAGTTATCAGTGCTGCCAGTTTTTTCCTTCCTCAGAAAACCAACAACAAAACCAACCACAGTAATTTTCCCAGCCAGTTCCAAGCAGCAGCCTGACTGCTGCCAGAAACCAGAGCAGTGCAGAGTGACAGATACATCTTCCTTTGTGTTGACACTCCTTTCTTCAGCATCATTAAAAGGAAAGTGAACGGAAAAACATATTCAAAGATACAAATCACCACAGTCTCTCAGATCTGAAATGGGAGAGGAGCCCTGCTGAGAAATCCCACGTGGAACCTGATGCTGTCCCTTTTCCTGAGGCTTGATATATCAATGGAGAGACAGGCAGGGAAACTCCTGCAGGATTTTTGTTCATTTTTGGCCTTGCTGCTGAGTCTGTAGGAGCAGTGCCAAGCTGGTGCCAGCAGTGTGCATGGGAGACCATGGGTGGATTATGAGCTGGCCTTTTGGACCTCTCCTCATGCAAGGCTGGAAACAGCACTTGGATTTTTTTTACTTTCTTTTTTCTTTTGAAAGCTGTCCTTGCTATGATGAGCATCCACTGTAAATCCCCATGCCCTTTCTGTAATTTCCTAGTCAACCATAGAAGTTACATACCTAGATACAGCATTTTGTTCTTAGGACACTTTGGTGACAAATTAAACATTTGTAGCAAAAACCCAAGCTCTCATCTTTTGGATATCTGAAATTCTGGTATTTGTTAATCTTCTGTTCTACTTTAATCCTTGCTAGAGTAAATGAGAGCCAGTGGGCACCTGCTGATAGTTCTGCCCCTTAAATATGAATGTCCTGTTAGTTCTGTCCAATTACTGCCCCTTTCCTCATTTTATCCTACTGTATAAAAGAAAGAATACCTGGCTTTATTCCTACACATCAAGAAATATAAAGTGAAATTTGCTGCTGCTTTTTGTTTTATTTCTTTGAAACACAAAGGGCACAAATTAGGGAATGTTTCCACCAAAAGGAAAAGGCTTTCTAATGGATTCACCTGCTTTGAAATGCTTGTAAGATCTGGTAAATGTAGTTTACAAATTACCAGGTGTAAACAAATGACTGTTATTGGAAAAGAGAATTTCTGCAAACTGCAAATCCCCTTCCTTTTATTATGTATAGCCATCTACTATTATACAAGAATTTGTTCATCTGTCAGGTGTCATTATATAGTAACAGCTGAGAAAACAAACAATATTTGTGATTATTTGGTAGCAAGCTCTGCCTCAGGTATAAAGCAGATCAGAAGCATGATGAGTCACTGTGAGACACTGGTTATGCTGCCTCGTGCAAAAACTGATAGTCATATTTTTGTCTGGAAAGAATTTGTCCCTTGGTATGTTGTCTAGCATGTGATGATGAGGTAATATTTGCTTTGAAGTAAAGAGAAGGAGAATTTCCTAGAATAAGGTAAACTAATCTGAAATGCCTGATTTCTCCCAATGGTGGAGGGGTGCAGAAAACCATTCTGGGATCCTAGGTTTCCTCCCAAATAATCCAGTATCAATAGTAAGACCTCATCCCCACTTCCATATGCTCTGCTGCATGTTGTATCACCGTTCCTGTAAAATTTTCATTTAAATGGCTACCTTTCAACCTTGGATATACATATGCAGTTTTCTTGTGAACAGAGGACTGTGACTATAGGTTAAAACTGAAGATGACCCCTACTCCCTTACAAAGAAAGAAATGCTACAAACTCAGTCCCTGGCACAGACACACAATGTTCACATAGATCTTCAGATTTCTTTAGAACAAATACAAGCAGAACAGAGCACTGCGTCTGAGCTCTTTGACTGATACCTACTTTGCTTGTGTTAACCCATTGCTTGTGAGTTCAGTACAGAATATTCCCTATATGAATCTTTTCTGTTCTTTTCTACAATTTCAATTTATGATTTTTAGAAAGCACATTTTTAATCACCAGTAACAGCTGTAATTTCTTGTGATACTTCTGCCCAAGTTGCAAGTACTTCTCAGGGCTGTAGGGGTATCAATCAGACATTACGTATTATTACCTGCAAAGTAAGGAGCAGGACCCTAGATCAGAGCTCTCTGCAGAGAAGATACATTGAAATTTTAAAGAAAATAAAATCTTACCCACAAGTCAAGTAGAGCAACAGAGAGACAATGTTGCAAGAAGAATGACTGTCAGGAGACTAAATACTGCAGTATTAGTCTTACTAACACTTATGCTGATTAAAAGAGTGGCTAAAGTCAATGGGGATTAAACACAGGTCTGAAACCACAAGTACAATGTTTAGAGATGCTTAGGACCAACAACTGACATTGATTTCCATTGGAATCCAAAAGGCTCAGTACTTTATAAAAATCAGACTTCATATTTCATCAAGGCTTTGTTATTGTTAATAAACGAGTACTTAAAAAAGCTTTATTATCTGCTCTTTGTAAGAGTACTCATTATCTACTTGCTTTGGGATATCTCTGATCTACAAGCTTGAGCAACAGTATGCAATAAATACAAAAAGGACAAATGACATTTTCTGTGGATCAATACCTGTTAAATATATGTGGGGTACACCCAGTACCAGCATTTGCTACAATTACACTCCAGACAGCTTTCCCACAAAGTGTCAGGGTTTCAGAGAAACCTGTAGGAGATGATCCTTGTGGGTCCCTTCCAGCTCGGAATATTCCGTGATCCTGTATTATCACAACCATCCTCAGGAAGCCCTCAGTCCAATGCAGTCCAATAGAGAACACAACCAGGCTCACTTCCTTCCTGGGGTTTTATCAGTAACTCAAAACCTCACACAACATAAAATTCAGCATTAGCTTCCTCTCCAAGTTTTAGAATTATCAGAATTTTCTGCTTCTGCCACAAATCCTTTCCTCAAGCAACAGCCTTCTTTTCCCTTCATATCCCACTTCAACTCAACTGGACCCACTGGGAGACAACCTGTCAGCAGCAACCCCGCGTCCCATTGCGGGGTTTAGCTCCTGTCCTTAGACTAACTCAGCAAAATTGCTCTGTAGGTAGGGAGAGGTCAGAGCCTGCTAACCATGTAAGGGCAGCTGATCTCCAAGTGACCCAGAACAATCCTGCTGGGCAGAAGGAGCAAGACATCACAGCAGCTCCGCTGTTCAGAAGCATCACAAGCTCTACATATCTTTTTGGTGGTTTGCAAAGTACAGACCATTGGAGATGGGTGTGAGAACAAAAATCATGGATGACTGAGGTCTGTAATACCAGTGGCAGAAAGATGCTTCACTCATTCCATGACACCCTATGCTATTGAAAATAAAAAGTGCAGATCTGAAATAAATTGCTCTGTGCTGTATCAAAAATGAGAATCACTTGATCTTTATCCACATCCTTTCAATTTCTCTGGAAAAGCAGAAGAGCAAAAAGTCACTAAGGCTGCTATATCTAAATAACTCCTTCTACAGTGGAGCCATGGTCTCTAAACTAGTAATGATAATGAGCCTAAAGAACTGCTATCACATTTAAGCAAACTATTTTTATGCATTTTATGGAGTAATGGAGAATTATCAAAATTCTAGACTATTTTCATAAGTGCTGAAAAAGGCATCCATTAAAAATGTGCTAATTCAGCCATTCAGCCAAAAATAGGAGAGAAGCTACATCCCAGCACCTGCAGGCCGTAAGGAGAGAGTGGGTGGGAGAGGGAGGAGAAGCCTCCCCAAGAGATGAGAGCTGCTCCGAGTTAAGGTAGGAGTTATGTGGGAACCAATGCAGACACATGCGGCACCTTTTCCTCCTACACACCCCATACCCAGGTTTTAGCAGGTTCCTGTAATCCTTTTCCAGTGCCACAGATAATTTATGTAGCAAAAAGAAACAAAAGCTGAGATTGTACCCCAAAACGTGTACTTTTGCCAAACCACACTGATCGGGAATAATAATTTGGACATAAACCCATGCTGAAGTGGAAAGCTATGTGCCCATATTAGGCTGAAGACCAGACCAAGGTCATTAAGGCTGAGTGATGTGATAGGTACATCACAATGTAGGTGTTACCACATATTCTCAATGCCATGGATGAAATAAACCCAGTACAACTTTTCAACAACCTTCAAGGTATGTATATGGGTCTAAGGCATGTATGCTCAACACACCTGGGCATTACCACCATCAACTCTCCCCCTACATGGGGAGAAAGTGTCAGGCAAGGGCATGATGTGTGCAGCTGTAATCAGTCATGACCGATATTCCTTCTAAATGAGAGTCTCTCACTTCAATCAGAAGTTACATTCCTAGTTACATTACTCACATTTCAGCAAGTCCTGAAAATGGTTTCAGAAAAAATAGCAGAAAGCATACAATCAAAAAAGTCAGGGATATGTGAAAGCTGCTTTATCATGGTGGTAACACCTGGGTGCCTGGGAACACAGAGTGTAAACATGGAAGGTGGGGGTACCAGGCAGGTATATCCAAAAAGACTGCATGCCATGACACAAGCTAAAGGGCAGCAAGTGGCACAGCATCTGATTTCATTGCTACAGGACACTGAAAATATTTTAATGTATGTATTAATAATTAATTTAGCATGGTAAAAGCAATTTTACTGTAAAACAGAGATGTGTGACTATTACTGGAGCCTGCAAGGAAACAAGGATAAATGTCCTTCCCCAGATCTCACATCATTCAATAACTGGATTGGGAACACAATACAAGACTGCTGACACCTTTTTCTGCTGCTGCCACCAGATCACATTACCACAGGCAGAGTGTCCTCTGAGCATTAGAGGTCATCTTCTGTAGGAAGCAGGAAAATGGAGAGTCTGTTAGATGGAAAGAGAGGAGAGAAGCAGGGCTGGGACAGCCAGCTCCAGCAAACGTCCCCTGAAGAGGCAAGCTGGCTTTCCTCTAGAAACAGATAGGGGTGAGCACTAAGGACACAAGAGTCATTGAAGGTAAAAGTAAACTCTGAAACAAGAACTGACAATAAGTCGTTTTAAAATGTTCATGAATAAATTTACACTGGAGATGAGAGGGAACCTCACTTACATCCTTACTTGGAAGTTGGAGGATAAAGGCAAGGGAGGAGGGGAGAAAGACAAAGAAATCCATTCCTTCCATATTTCAAAGACAAAACTTGGTTATTAAAAAAAAAAAAATTCTAGGAAATGGCTCCAGCACAGCAAGTAACTGCTCTACATTAACCAGGCAACATTTTTCTATGGTGCTCTGCTACTGAAGAATTGTTATCAAAATGCACAGATGTCCTTCACTTTGTACTTCTCTTTCCTTTATTCTTTTATTTATTGCTCCTTCCTTCTTTTTCTCACATCCATTACAAGTGCCAGGAGGTTCAAAGCCCCAGCAGGCTTGCTGCCACTTGGTCCTGTCTCACATGTGGCATTTGTACAGAGACTAACACAGTACTTAGAACAGCCACAGGGCTGAAAACCTGGCAGCTCTCCAGAAACTTGGAAAAAAAATGGCTGTCAAGTTAGCCCATGCCCAAATTTCACATTGTACAAATTGCTTGTCAAGAGTGTTTTAATTTACCTCTAATTTGTGATAGCATCATTATCACATGGATTTAGTGTGCTAGTCACTATGCTGATGCAAGCTAAAAAACACCATCTCCCTTCCAGAGAAATCAAGGCATAATTGGGGATACACTAATATTTACATCAGGCAAGGGTGCAAAGAGCAAGACTTGGTTGCAACCAGTAAACCAGCAGTGAAGAAAATGTGGGTTGCTGGACAAAATGACAGTGGTCCTGCATGGTCAGCAGCAATTAGAACAATTAAATGCAAAGCTCACTTTTCAAAACTGAGAAGGGTTTTCAAAGGCAGCAGGTTTAAAATGCCAGTGGAGTGCCACATTAGCTGTACAATACTGTTATTTTTAACCATCCTTGGCTCCATCCTCCCACATTCACTTTCCTCCTGAGCTTTCCATGCCCTTAGTTTCTTCACTGCTTTAGTCCGATAGTCTCCCAAGCTGTTTCTTCCTCAGATGAAGTGCTCACCCTTTGCTCTTCTCCCTCCCTCCTGGTGCCTCTCCCAGCACACTCCCTCCACAGAGCTCATTAGTGACTCTGCTTCCAGAAGCACATCTTTGCAGGTGACTTCTATGTCCTTTTCTTGAGTTGTGCCCCAGTTATCAGGCAGGTGCAATCGATAAGGAGGATGACTGGAGCTGGGCTGAGGACCCGCAGTGCAGGAGAGGAGATAATATGGGGTTAATTCTGGCATGTGAGAAAGAGGAGGGTGGAACAGGAAGGTCAAGGCAGCTGCAGCCTCCACATCTTCAGGGCAGAGCTGCTGCACCTGCAGTACATTTTAAGAATTAAACCCATCAAGAATGGAAATAGCCTATATTCATGTTAGGTATGGCCAGACAGCTCCTTCCTGACAGGATGCTCCGTCTCCTGTCTTGTAGCACCCCACTTGTTACTCAATTTCCAGGTCCCCCAGAGGAACCAAAGAGGACTTCTCCCTTTCTGTCAACATGGAAGCAGCTTCCCTTCCCTACCCTTCCTTCACTGATATTTGCCAATGGTTCACTTCAGTCCTTTTGATTTTCCCCTTTCCTTCCCATTCCTTGATTCTACCTGCCTTTGTGACAGAGAAATGAGGAGACTCTTACCAAATGCTTTCCCTGGCCTCCCTTCACACTAGATTTTATCTTTAAGTGCTGAGCTTCAGAGTGGTACCTTCCTTTCTGCCCTCCCCCTACCTCATTTCAAGACCTTCTTCAGAAAAAATGTGACATCCTCTTCTGCTCAAGCTTTCTATGGTAACTCCTGTCCTTTTTGTAACTCCCAACAACCTTCCTGGAGTGGTTCTGTTCTTCTACCCTTTTTTCCATTGCCTCCTGCACACACTACCTATTGCATTGCAACCTCTGTGTTTTGTTTTCATTCATACCATGCAGTCTTCTTTCATGCAGTATTTTCTGCTTGACAAATATCAGTCTACTTCTTATGATCTCTCTCCCCACAAGAGACAGAGTCACACAGGTTATACAAACAGGTTATTAGGAGAGATCCAAAAGTACGTCCATCTTTCCTGACTCTGTCTAATATAGGCAACTCTGTCTAATATAGGCACTGCCTCTGACAAACTCTGCCCATCCTTGATCATTGTGGCTAAAAGCCCACAGTCTCTTCCTCAGCACACACCACCTGCAGTGATCACCTGGGGGATGGTCCTCTACCTTCAGCTGATGGATTTCAGCTCTCCAGGTGACACATCTTGTGTCAGAGATGTGTTCTCTGCAAATGGAAACTCTCTCTTCCATGATCTTTGAGTAAAGGGTATTTTTATAAAATAACACAGAAAACCTTACTGCATTGGACCACCTATTTACTTTCACCAAATTCAGGAAAAAACCCTCACCCTATTTTATAAGAAGTTTTAAGGCTGATTTGAAAGGTAAAGAATTCCTACTCCAAGAGGGTCGATGAAATAATATGACTAGGGTGGTGATTAAGTCTCACCACAAAGGAAAATGTTGAGTCGATGTAGGTGGCATATAAAACTCCCCACTCTCTTTATGAGTCAGGTAAGCTGCCAGAAAGCGGAGGTGGAATCCGTGGGATGGAGCTGTTTTCATTCCAGCCAGTTAGTAGTAAGCCCTCTGAACAACAAAAAAAGTAGTTTAAATAATAAATAGCATTTTTTAAAACTAAGACTATTATTTAAATAGCAAAATCTAACAGTTGCTTTTGATCCCCAATGATAGTGTTTGTAGTCAGTGACAGTCAAGGGGAAAAATTATTAAACAACTCTTCCCCCCACCCCTGAGGTTAATGTGGCATTTTTGGATTATGATTCTATTCTTCCATCTCCCACCCAATTCATATGATCCTGCAGTCACAGCTCTCTCCTCTCCCTCTGGCTCCAGAAAAAAGAGAAGCTGACAAGCTGAGATCCCAGTCTCACCCCACACAGAACCCTTTTCAGAGGAAGAGCTTAGCTCTGATGAGGAGAAAGCATTTCTCTCCCAATAGCTGCACAAAAGTGGCTTAACAAATGCATAAAACAAAACGATTGGGGGAAGAAAAGAAAAATGTTTTGTGAGGTCTTATTTTGGGTCAGTCCAGCATCCAAGAGATAACTCAAAGATATGGCAGCGTCCCTCATTTAAAATCATAGTGTTTTCATTACACAAAACCTGAAATTGAGAAATGTAAAAAGAATGTCATTATGCCCTTGAGTCCAAGGGGCTTAAAATCCTCCTCTGGTACTATCAGTGGGAACACATCTGCTCTGTTCACAGTGCAGCCTGAGAAAGATGCTTTCTTAAGTACACTTCTTAATTTAGGAACATTTCCCACATACTTAATTCTTCAGTCTACCCAATACATATGTTTGAGGAAGAGCAGGAGCAGTGTATTTCAGGTGCTGAGAAAGGGATGAAATAGGATCAGACTATCAGCATGAGTAATTTCTTTGTTTCAGCTGGAGAGTGGAAGATGAGGAGTTAGGTGTATACACGTACACATGTAATATTTAAGTAAAATATATGTAAACGTAAGGGAGGAAAAGGACAGCGACTAAAGGAACAGCTTGGAGAAAAAATGTCAAGAGGAAGGTAGAGTAAGGCAGTGGATAGAAGTAAGATGTCAGCAAGGAGAGAGCAGGAGAGGGTATAAAAAGAATGACAGAAGGGAAAAAAAAGAGATGCAAGAAGAAGATATACGAAAGGGAACAAAAATGAGATAAAAGACATGAGGACAAAAAATAGAGAGAGAAGGAAGGCAAAGTAATGAGCACAGTGTTTGGTAAGGCACAAATGCTGAAGCATAAATAAGACACAGAAAAGAGAGACTCATAAGAAAGGTCATAAGAAGAAAAAAAGACCTTGCACAGCAGAGATGTGAAATAAGCAGTGGAAAAAAAAAATCACCTGCCAGTACAGCACTTCTCAGAGTCACGGGTGAGAGGTGCTGCTGTCCCAACAAGGGACAGAGCCAAACCCTAGGAAGTGACAGGCTAATCCCTAGGAGAACAAAGGATGACGCTGGGAGAAGATAATGACACCCTTGTACTAGGTTGCTGCCTTTTGTCTGAAACAGAAATCACCAAAGTCATTGAAATTGCTGCTAAAATCTTACATCTGATATTTGAAAAAAACCCTCTTTCCCAATACAATTATTCTTCCTTCTCTCAAAACGTTGGATTAAATTAATTACTGTACACTCCACAGCTGTACCTCCCTGCTGGGGAAGAAAACCCCAGACACAATTCTGCTTAAAGTAGACCTTCCTCTGGCTCCCTTTGCCTATAGAGGCTTCTGTAGAAATCTTTCAGTAGACAAAAGTAAATTTCCTGCAGCTCCAAAATCACCATGATGGATTTGGCTATCATTAGTAAAATGAGGAAAGAAAGAGGAAGGAAACAGGGGTAAGTGCTCAGGAAAAAAAGCTTTTTTTTGTTATTATAATTAGGAAATTTAACCAGTATAGAGGGAAAGAAATTGCTGCCTGTAAATAATCTGTCACTCCTTTGCACATCAAATAATAGGAACAAGAGGGAGTGTGTGGGAAGTACATTCATATTATCAAATTCTTTCTGATATTAATGTGTTCAAAATAATGAAAACATAATCAGGAAAATAACATATTGTAACACAAATACTATGGAGGCTATAGAGCAAAAACCCCAGGAAGATCAGTGTTCCCAGTGTAGCTCCAATCTGAGAAACCAGAGCTTTATTAGTAGTAACAGGAGCAAAATATGGAGATGAATGAAACCATGTTTGTAAATGTGATATGCAATTGCACACTCTCTCTTAGCTTTCCTTTTTTGCAATCTGACTCAGCTTCCACACTCCCCCATCTTTTGATTCATAAATTCTTGATATCAAAAAATAAAGAGTTACAAAGCCAGCATGCAAAGGGCGTGAGATGACGTGAAATACAAGGATGCTGGTAAGCACAGAACATGCCATCAATCACCACCCTGCAAATGGACAAATCTGCTGGAGATAAGCAGTGGAGACAGGGCCACCCTCTCCAGGGGCTCGCTGGAGGATGCCACGCAGCAAACCACAGCTCATCTCCATTGCGCTAGAGGCGTACGCTGAGATAGACAAATCTATTACAAAATTGTATAATATCGCTTACGCTGCACAGCAGCCACTCGGTTAGGCAGCCCCTGCATCACCAAACCCGTGAGAATGGAGGTGAGAGGAATGAGAAATAAAAGGATTTCTTATGGCATATACTCCCTGTGTTTCTTAAGCTACGAAAAAAAATCAGAGTTAACGACAAGCAACACAAAACACAATAAACAGTGCATGAGCAATGGTTTACAGCCCTATACACCTACTAAATAATTAACAACCTCACAGAGTGTTGACACAGTGGGGGTCTGTATACAGGATAATCCCTTCCTTCCCTGAGGGCCTGGGCTCCTCAGCCTGTGTGCTGTCAGGCTGCAGACGGCCAGCCCAGCCCGCGGGCACCGCTGGCCCACTGCAGGCAGTGCCAGGCTGCGGCCCCCAGCCCTGCCGCCGCCGTGCCCCGGCCCAGGCTTCGCCTTCAGCCCCCGGTTAACCAGAGCGTACTGAGCTCCGGCGATACGACTCCTACGATCGCAGCAAAGCACTGGCAAGGCTGACACCGTTTCGGTGCATTCGCCAAGCCCGGAGAACGACGAAGCCCCGACCCTGCGGGGCTCAGGGTCCGGCACGAGGCAGGGCAGGGCTGCCCGCACACCGCACCGCGGTACAGCGGTGCGGCAGCTCGCATGCTCGGGCAGCGCAGCCCCGCTGCGGACACTGCGGCGTGCGGTGCCCACCGCTGCCGCACCGCAGGCAGCCAGCGCAGGGGAGGGTCTTGCCTGCCAGGCGTCTGGACTCCTCCGCAGGCGAGCTCCAGGCGCCGGCGTGGCGCGGGGCAGGT
>VZTH01008326.1:339789-455922 GCA_013397815.1 Aleadryas rufinucha | reverse complement strand
AATACTAATACTAATAATTTTTTTATTTTTTTTTTTGAGTGTCCATACCTTTACACACTAGCCCGGCGCCAGCTTCCCGGGTCAGGATTGCGTGCGGGGCGCTGTGCTTCTCGCCGCCCCCGGACAGGGACCCTCGGGAGGGGGTTGCTGTTTCTTGATCTCTTCGTTCCCTTTTGTTTGGCTCTCCCGGGGCTGGGGGGAAGGGGCAGACCGAGGGGTTGCGGGGGAGCCAACGGAGGTCTCGGCCGGTGGCCCAGCTGTCCGGGCGGTTGCGGCAGACGGGACACCGTCCCCGTGCGCGCAGGAGGTGTCCGGCTGCCCCCTCCCTGCTTCCCGGGCGGAGCAGTAGCCGTGTTCTCCTCCCCGCGCCCCTCCGGCACGGAGGAGCCGCCCTGGGCTGCGGGGACAGGCAGTGGCATCGCCACCACCAGCCAGAAGGCACCGACTGTAGTAAACACAGCGCATGGGGCGGCGGTGAACCCGGTAAAGGTCACATCCATGTGTGCACACGCAGCCCGACCTATCTGGGCTCCCCAGTTGTTGTCTTGGGGACGGTGTGGTGGCCGCCGGTGGCTGTCGCTGGCAGAGCCGCTCTCCTGGCCGTTGGCTCTGCTCGGCGGTGTTTCCCGGCGGCGAGCAGGGATCTCCCTTGGCGAGGGAGCAGCAGTGCGAGCTGCGTCACACCCTCCTTTACCTCCTCCCGCCCCCAGCCGGGGTGGCAGCTGGGTGGCATCCGATTTAGCCATAAGAGCTGGGAATGCAGGTTCTGCTGTGAGGTTTGGTTCCTGAGCGGTAGCTGAGCCTAGCTGGGTTCAGGGCTAGCTACATGTTCATGTTAAATAGCAGCCAGCAGTGTACTGATCCCTCCGAGCATGCAGTGTCTGGATGCGTCTTGGTGGGGAGCAATGAGGCACGGGACTGTTGGAGCAGTAGAAGCAGAGGAATGCTGCTGGAGAGCTTACTTACAAGGAGACAGAGGGGATGGCATGGTAAATGGCTGTTTTGCAATCCAGGCTGTCAGCCTGGACTCCTTCAGACAGGTCAACAGGTATGCGTATATTTTGTGGCCTTCTCTCTGCTTCTGTGGCTGCTTCTGTGGGTCGTCAATGGGCTTGTGTACACAAATGGGGCAAATGGGAAATGACAGCTTTTTGTCATGTTTTTGTGTCATGCCTTGTTGCTGCAGCTCAGGAGTTTTAGATGGGTAGATGTGGTACTGTTAAGCTTGTGCGATTATGGAATGAATGATGGACAAGTTCTCCGGTATCACATTTTCGGTGGTGGTTGAGATGTGCGTGGGGAGAGGAAATATTTAATCAAAACAGCGCTCCCAGGTCCTTGTCCTTTGCATTATCTGGCAGTATCATGCCTTTGCTTTTAACATGTGATAAATAGTTTCATTCCACAGAACTAGAAGTGTGAGCTTAACTACTTTTTTAATGCCATATACAGTTATCAAATACCACATCTAGTTATTCAGAAAGGGAGGGCTTTTTTTAGTTCTAGTCTGTGTTCTTCTGAAGCTGACAGTTAAGCTACTAGCTCTGAAACTGATAAAATATAAAATTGGTGTTGTTATGACACCACATTGTGCAAAATTCCATGAAAGCCTGAGTTACGTTTCATGATTTTTCATATGGTGGCCACAAGAATGTTTGGCTCATCCTTCTGCCTTAATAAAGGTGGTTTTTGGGCTGAGATGCCAGACTGAACTGAAATGAGCCATGTCGTGCATCCAGCTCTGCAGGTAAGCTCTTGGAGCTGGTTTTGGGCGGTGGTAGGTGGGGCTAACCTGAGTTCAGCTATCAGACTAATGGGTTTGGGTTTGTTTTTTTCTCATTTAACTGTGGCACTATTGAGACCTGCTCTGCTCAGCATGTCCTTGGTCAGGGGGTGGCTCTCAAGCAGCCTGGGGTTGGCTGCTGCTGTTTGGATGTATGTGTGTCACTCCTTGGCATGGTACAGCTTCTGCTGTGGGTGAAGGCATCACCAAGGCTTTGACCTCCTGCCTGATGCCTTGCCAGCATCGCTGTGTCCTGGCAACCTGACATCAGTATCTGTGAAGGTGGGAGGAATTAAGGGCAGCAGGTGGGAAAAGCCTGTCCTGGCTCTGCTCTTTTGTGGTGCCTGGTTTCAAAGAGACTAGTAGAAGGGAGATCCCAACTGAGGAGGCAGAATCAGGGTGCTGGCAGGCGTGCTGTCTTCCCAGCTGGAAACTAATTCCTAGTGATCTACTGCAGAAGCTGTTCCCTGGCCCTACCCCTTGTCTTCTCATGAGTGATACTGAAAGCTTATAGGAGTAGAAGTTCATTTTAAGAATGAATGTCTGGGGCAGTATTGCGTGCCAAAGAGATTCAGTGTTGTTTGAGACCTGGGAGAAAAAACCCAACCAGCTGGAATACTTTATTTTGGTAAGGGAACCTTTGCAGTGTCTGAGAAGTGATTAGTGCTGCTGTTAAAGGTCAGGTATAGGTCCTGGGTGTGAAGCATTGTCTGCGGATACATACAAAGTACATACATGTGATACTGCATATATGTGGTGTGTCTTCAGCATCATTCTGATACTTGAGTGTTCAATCCTTAATACAGAGACTTCAAAGCTAGGGAGAAGCATTAACTGTTTAACGCCCAAAGTGATGACAGATCTGTTGGAAGAATAACAAAGATCCCATTTCTCCTTATTTTGTCTGCTGAAAATTCATATTTTATTTTTTGACTGAATCACCTCCAAATCTGTAGGGATTCTTGAACACCAGTCTGTGTTTTGTGTAACATATGGTCCCATTAACAGTTTTACTGTGAATAATTTTTTATTTAAGGAGTAATAGATCACATTTCCTGATGTTTTGTTTTTTATAGGTCTGAGTAATAAATACTGTTCAGGAAGGCTTGAGTCAAGGGCAATATATACCTCACTGATTTTTTTGGGTTAAAGCTTTGTAGCTGTTCAATGGCTTGTCATGGTCTCTTCCTCCCTCTCATTACCCCCAGTATTTATCAGGCTTAGCAGCGATACTCTCTAACTTCAGAGTCCCCAAAGCCCTGGCTTTAATCAAAATACTCCAGTATTATGTGCAGAAAACTCTGTCATCTTGAATTGGAGGCTCTCTTGTCCAAACCTAACTGTGTCAGGCCCAAATAAAGTACACAATTTTCTAGCTTTATCCTGTAACACTAGTTCTATTTCTTTCCTACTTAGATTCTTCTCAGCTAAATAATATCTGCATGGCAGCATCTATGCTAGGAGGGGAGATCACTTTCTGTAATGTGTTATTTTTATGACACAGAGTTTGATCAGAGGGAAAGCTTTTGACAGTAAGTGCTTAATCAGTGTTTTTCAAAACAGATTTTCTCTCTGCACACTGCCCTTAACCTGGCAGGTTAATCTGTGAAATAATCTGTGCACAGAAATACAGACAACAAATGTAGTACTTCAGTCATAATGTTGGGTGCTTTGAGGTTTTTATGTGTTTTGGTCTTTGAAGTTTCTGAACATGCAAGTTTACTCTTTGCACCTTGTGTTCATTGCTGTTGCTATAGGACACACATTCACAAACCAAAGAAATTAGGCCTTTTCCTAGAGGTCAGAATTTACTAAAATGGTTACAGTTTAGTTGTGAACTCCCCTTAAAATTTAATGACTTAGTGCTGCTTTTTGTTATGACATAAGAAAATGAAGTAAGGAGTCTTTGAAGCTACTTCAGACTTCATAAATATTAACAAGGTCTGCAGTCTTCAGAGAGAGTAAGTTCTGGATGTTTTTCTTCACCTTAATAGTATGGTTTCATTTGCACAGTAAATCTTGTCTTGACTAAACTGAAAGAGCAGTTATCAGATGCAAATCAAAAGTACTGTATTTGTGGGTGGGAGCACTCTTGCTGTGTTTCTCCTTCTCTCTTGAACACCCAATCCTTTCTCCTGGTGCATGCTCTGGGAGCAGTAAATTTAATTTCGTGGCTTACAAGACCAGATCTTCAGGGGTGTTTAAGTGATTGAAAATGCAGGGTTTTTTGCTTCTGAGAATAATGGAAGGTAAAGATTTACAACTTGTTCACTTGCGTTGAAAAATCCTTTCTATTTGCATCTTGGGTTGCTATATATGTTTAATATTTGCCTGTGTTAATGAGGAAAAAAACCCCGCTGGTAGTATTCTCTAAACATACCTTGAGAATACTTAAAATTGTCTCTAAGTTTAAAAACCAATTTGCATTTTAATAGAAACTGAAATTTCATTTAGTTGCAGTTTCTTACAAATCCCAGGTTAATGCAGAAAGTTTTTTGTGATGGTCTTTAAGAGCACTTCACCTGTAGATACACTTTACAAGAAGTTTGATGTATTCTTTTAAAACTTCTTCTAGATGTCTCACTAGTAATTGAAGAGAACTCATCTTTTTATTTCACAGAATCGTGGAATGATTGAGGTTGGAAGGGACCTCTGGAGGTACCTGATCCAAACCCTAGCTCAAGCAGAGCCACCTAAAGGAGATGCTCAGTGATGAGCCCAGATGGCTTTTGAGTAGCTCCAAGGATGGAGACTCCACAACCTTCCTGGGCAGCCTGTGCAAATTCTCAGTCATCCCCGCAGAAAAAAAAGTGTTTCCTGATGTTTAGGGAGAACTTCCTGTGTTTCAGTTTGTGCCTCTTACCTTTGCTGCTGTCACTGGGCACGAGAGCCCAGCTCTGAGCAGAGCCCAGCTCTGTCCTCTGTGCACTCTCCCTTCAGTTGTTTATATATATATGTATAAAATCCTCCCCTTGAGCCTTCTCTTCTCTAGCCTGAACAGTCCCAGCTCTCCCAGCCTCTCCTCACAGGAGAGATGCTCCAATCCCTTTGCTGGACTACCTCCAGCATGTCCATATATCTCTTGTAGTGGGGCCCTCAGAACTGGGCACAATACTCCAGTTGTGGCCTCATATTTCCCAGTATGCTTTAAACATAAGAAACTTACCAAGTAAATTGTGCATAGGTTTTTTAGGATCCAGGTCCAAGAGGTCACTTTGGTGGTGTAAATCACTAATGCAGCTTCTGAGTACTTTTGCTCTTCCACGGGAGGTAATGTCCCTTGTTTAAAACACTTCAGCATTTTTCTGATCCCATCAGTGCAGGCTTTGACAACTCTTTTGACCTGTGCTTAAGGGATTTATGACTAGGTTTGCTGGCTACACATGCCTAATAAGCATAATCATTGGATGCTGAGTCACATGGGGACATGTGTTTTTGGGGTGTGTTGATACAGGCTCCTGTCTGAAACAGAGCTCGTTGCAGCTTATAATGAATGTGTGCTTACATTTGTGAGGGCACATTCCTGCTGTGGGCTGATTTGGTTCTCCAGTAGCCACCCTTGTACTCTTTTGGGGCTGACCTGCCTGGCCCGTGGGCACCTTCTGCATTACTGCATTTCCCTGGAGACGAGCCTGGAGGTGAGCAGCTGTCTGTAGACTAAACCGAGAGAGGTTTGGATGCTTTGTGCGTATATGGGTAATTCTGTAGTTGATGTTAAATACAGAATTTGTAAACAGGGGTTTTATTTTTACGTCAACAGGGTTTCTATTTTTAGGTGAACACTTCTAGGTGCAGAATAAAGATGTTAGTGTAATGCTGCTAATGCTCGTCATGGACAGGAGGGAGAGAGGAGAGCGGAGAGCAAGAAAAAGGCATAAAGCACAAAATATCACTTTATTCTTGGGTTTTGCATCAAATTCCTTGAGTGAGGACACTCATTTCTTTACCATTAAGTGTCCCCTCCTGTTGATGTAGGTATGTGTAGTTGGTTAAAGTAGGATATTTTTGAAGGTTCTTAAAGAATATAGCAAAATCATGTGGTAAAAGCAGTTTGCAGTTGCTTGCCTTCTCTATGTCCAAATACAATGGTTAATAGGCACCTTTCAGTTTTTCTTAGTATCCCCCCAAAAGTAACTGCACAACATGAGAGGTCTGTACTTACCTTAATTAGAAAGAACAAAACCATGCACTTCATGCTGGCCTGATGTATGCAATTAGTGACTGAGTGCAGTTGCTGTTAAAACTGTCTTACCAGACCTCTCAACAGGACTATCAGCAGTTTGTATTAGTATCTAGCATTACTAATGCTTGGCATTTTACCATGTTGTAAAAGCCACTTGTTCCTCCAATATTCATTTCAGGTATCAGGGTTACTTACATACAGAACACATCAAATTCACTGGTTTGGAAACCAACTAATTTTCAGAGGTTGAAAATTACTACCAGGTTTTTCAGTGAAGGATACACAAGCATCTTTAGATACCCTCAAGGCAGGGTTTGTTTAATAAACTAAAATTTATCATTAGCTTAAATTTTGAGAAGTGACTTCTTCAAGTTAGAAATGTGTATGAAAAAGATGACTTCTTCAGAGTGTTTCAGCTTTAGAGGTACCTTCAGAAAAAAGTCCTCCAGCCTCTCACTATGTATTTTACTATCTGAGGCTCCACATTCCTTCTATGTTCAGAAAATGGTTTGCATGTTTTTTTTCCTTCTCTCTGGATCTCTTCTCTACATTCCCAGGTGTGCAAAATAACTGTGGTTTAAAATACCTTGCTGCACTTCTCAAAGTTAAAAGCATGTTGTAATTCCTGGGGAAATGTGACAGGGCTGCAGAGAAGTGTGTGGATTTCTGACTGTCAGCAGTTTTTCAGCAGTGTCACAGCCATAGGGGCAGGGAAACATGAAGTGTCTGGAGAAGAATCTCTTAAAATGTAGGGGTTTTTTGGACTTCACCTTGCATAGTCCATGCTGCTGCGTTACAAGCCTGATGAGGGTATGGGTTTTTTCCATGTTGTTTTTTAGAGCCAGGTGATGTCTAGAGCTGTACAGCTTCAGGGACCCACCTAGTTTTGTTAGGACTGATGGTGTCTAAACCCTGTAATTTACTCCAGATCAGAATCCAGGGAACTGTATGGCTGTGTGCTTTGGGTAAAGCAGCTTCCCTAGACACTTCTGTAGTAGTGGGACCACTACCAGTATCAGATTTTGTTCCAGGGCTAACCCAGAAAATGGGTGAGTTTACGCTTTCTAGGTTGTCTGGAAAGAATGAGATGTCCAGTTTGGGCCTTAGAGATCTTAGCATCGGAGAGCAGTCTGAAAATATCTATAACCCTGTTCTGGGAGTGAAGGAAACAGTAGCCTGGGCTCTTGAGCATTTTGGAAAATGCACAGCTATTGCAACAAGACACTGTGTTGGAACAGGAGAAAAAATAGCATTTTAAGTACCCAAAGATGAAATGCTGTGTACCTTCGATGTGATATTCCTTGCAGTTACCCGGCCCCTGAGGAACACAACTTTTACCTGACTCGAATCAAGCTGCAAGATCATCTGTAATCCACAATCCTATCTCTGAACTCTTTTTTGTGTTAGGGGCTTTCTTCACCTTTTCTCTTGCTCACCTTTTGCCTTGTGAGACTGGGAGTAATGCCGAAGGAGTTGCCTACATGTATCTTGCTGTCTCTAGCTGAGATAGTTGATTCCCAGCAGCTGCCGTCCTGTTTGTGTGGAGCAAAGATAGCTGTGAAGTGTGGAACTTGGGAGCAGCAAAGCATCCAAAGCATCCTCATGGGACTTAGGCTAGGGTGTCTTTGGACTGATGTGATCATCAGATAATAGTGAAAACCAGCTCTGTAGACTACTAATTCTTGCATCACCCTGCAAGGATCATGTCGTTGGAAGGAGTAGGAACAAGGGCAGTCTGGATATATTCTTTATGTAGTCTGACTTTTCAAAGCATTAAACCACTTGCAGGTGTTACTACAGTTAGATTAAGTTTCTAATTCTTTGCACTTCTGCAGTGCTTTTATCCAAGATCTCACACTCCTTTTAAAAGCTAACCTACAAAGTAACCCAAAAGATACCTCCAAGTGTCTGAGACCACTTTTTGTACAAAAATGTAGTGCATCTTGGTTTTGTGTAAAACCCTGCATGGTCTCAGCAGCTCTGTGGGATCACTGTGGTCGTGCAGAGAGGAATGCCCTTCCCAATAAGCCACGAAGAGTGTGGTTGGACGCGTTGATCCTGTAAGAGAATTGCCAGCTGCTACAAGGTGCTGTGCTTGCCAGATTTTCTTCAGATGTAAGAGCTTCCTGGAAACTCGCAGTAATTAAAACTAATGTCAAGAGTTTTCAAAACACTGCAGAAATGAGAACTCTGTTCTCTTCCAGATTATCTGGAGCAAGCCCTTTTCTATTTGGAAGAAATGTTCTGAATACAAAAGCTTTTGATACTTAAGAAGGGTCTCGGCCTATTTTGAAAGACTTTGCCTTCTCTCCCTGGCAGAGTTGCTTATGGGAGTGATGACTGTACATGCATTCAACAGCTCTTTTTCAGCCAAAGTGGGATAGTTCTGACTTCCCCAGAAAACTATATTAGGGAATATTTTTACAGCAAATATGCTTTTTGTAAAGCTACTTCTGCTTCTTTCCTATTTCTTCCAGTAGTAATCTTTCCCCAGTTTGAGGGCTCTGCCAACAAAGATTTCCTCTAATGCTGGATCACTTACCCCTCTGTGACAACATATTGAAAAGAAATGAAGCACAAATACCATTTCTTGGAATATTTTGCAGGACGAATGTGGAGCTTATTTTATTTAGCATTTTGAATTTGCCTGGTGAAGCTCTCTGGCCCTCACAGTCCTCTCTGTTAAAGGAGAGCAGGGACAGTATCTGCTTTTTGAGCATGAAACAATGACCGACATTTTCAGTCCGGTTTTCCTGGTGCAGTGCAAGCCTGGCTGTGTCCATTGTCTGCTTTGAGTTTCACTTGGATGCATACAGCTAACCTGGTTTGAGACAGTATGGGATCTATTCAAAACTCATTTTGTGTTTTGTTGTTAATACTTCGAAATTACATAACTATTTTTTCTTTAGCAATAAGCTTTAAGTATTAAGCTGTTGTCTGTGACTCATTAGTCTGTTGTTGGTGACAGTTTATTGTCTTTGTTAAATCATGGAAAATCCTTCCATGCAGTTTGTATTCCTTATTGTCTGAAGCAAACTACAGCTGTTTGTTTTACCCTGAAGAAGGCTTTCTTCTCAGCTGACTAAAAGTTCATAATAACATCTGAGAGCTAATATGAAAGTACAGCAGACCTCATTCATTGAGCAAAACATTTTGTGTGAGTATTTAACTGTTGAACAGTTGTGTTAGATGAGTTTTGAAAACACTACATAGACTGACACAAAAATCAGTGTCTGTTTCCTTGCTTTTTTTACTTTCTCTTCTTATTTCAAAAGCTCCAGCAGAACCAAGTATTGGTAGTTACACGGAGTGATGTTTTCTAGAACCATTTTAATCAGTGGTTTAGTTGCTATGGGTTAATACTGCATTATTGTAAAAGTCAGAAGAAAAGTCAGTTAAAGGCACATATACTTACTGGAAACACTAGGAAGAGATTTGACCTTGAAGATGACTGAATGACCACAGATTGCTCATTCTCTGAAATGGGAGATGGGAAACCGTGTTTAGGAAACAGATACATTGCTGATGTTTCTGAACCACGGAGGAAGCACCAGGCACCAGCTGTTGAGGTAGATTAGCTACAAGCATGCAGGTTTTCCTTCTTACAAGTTGATAATTGGAATAGCTTGTTTTTCTTTTTAAATAAGGACTAACTAGTAGATTCAGCTTTTAAAGTAAAAGTTGTTTTGCATAACTAGCAATGTGATTATAGTCCAGTGTCCACACTTGTGTAAGAATGCCAGTATGAAGTGGTCTGACCTCTTCTGTAGCCTCGTTAACTACATACCAAATCCAAAGACTTTTTTTATTCCTGTACATATGTGAGCTCTTGGTCAAAGTTCTTAGTGTTGGTTGTACACAAATCAGACCCAGCTTTCTGATCCTAATGTCAGTTGTGATTCCTGGGCACTCAGAAACCTTCACACTTACGAGAAAAAAGTCTTCTAATTAAAAAACCCCTTGCTTTCATATCTGTGGATGGTGTGCCTGCCTTTTCTGAAGGAGGAGTTTTAGTAGGGAGTGGTTTTTATTTTGCTTGTTGCAATACATTTATTGAAAAGCCTGATGCCCCTGGTATGCTGTGGGGCGTCAAAGTTGAGTTCAGCAATTAAAAGTTAGAACAGTCCCTAATTAAAACTGCTGTTTAGTTTCTGAGACTTTTGTAGTATCCAATAAATAGAATGGTTTGGCAGGAGTATCAGTAGGAGATGAGCTATTCCTTCATTGTGTATATACAGCTTTTCTTTTCACCCTAAAGACAGCCGATTCCTGTTGCTTGTCTACTCGTCTTCCAAGACTTAGATGTTGTTTAGAGCAGACTCCCATTTACAGCCATCCAAGTCCCTGCTCAAGTTTAGTCCATCTGCCTTGATCCTGCAGCTGGATGGAAGCTTCGGATGTCTACAACAAAGAAATCACAAGATATCATCTTTCTTTTTCTTTTTTCCCTTCGCCGAATTTGATGTTTTGTAATTTGCTTTTGGGCGTATTTTGCTCCGGAGATCCCTAAAATATTCAAGAATAATGTGGTGTAATTTTTTTTTTTCTTTTCCTTTTTTTCTTTTTTTTTAACTTTTGTGCTAATTATGTAAGCAAATCAGAGGTTAGTGGGAGTTCAGTGCTAGCTGGTGGTTCCATCGTATTCTGCAGTCTTGAGTATACTTCCGACATAAATGCAGAAAGTCTCAGAATTCCAAGTTTCCGTGGCTTTGAGAGTCTGTATCTGTTAAAACATTTGTGTAGTATGAGCAAAAGGCTCGATATTCCTAAACTGGAATTTGAGCCTGACTTGTAATTCAACTTTTGGGATCCTTTTTGAAAAGTGAAATCTATGGTTTAGGTTTTAAAATTCCAAGATTTAAATGTGTGAATATTATTTAAGTAATGGAGAATAAGTTAGAGCTGGAAGAAATCCCAGTTAAGAAACTGACAGAAGCGCCAAAAATGTCGCACTCTGCCTTCATTTGTACTCTATTCCCCACATTCTTTAGGGAATTTTCATGGGGTCTTTTGGAGGTCTGTAGGTGGTCTCGGGGCTTCAGCTGGTGACATGGCCTCTCAGTTTTAGCATGAGGCACCACTGGCTTCTCTCTGGCTTTGACTTGGAAAAACACACCATTTCGTAGGAGTGGTTGGATGAAGAAAGGCAGGATCTCTCCAGAAGTCTCCTTTGTGGACTGAGGAAGCTTTGAAATGGGCACAGCTGAAGTGGTTTTATGGTGGCAGGTGGGTGGGTGCAAGGACTATGGCTCCTGGCTCCTTGCCTCCCCAGCTCAGACACGACTGCTTGGAAAGATACGCTGTGTGTACATGATCTGTATATGTGTACATGGCTCTTTGCCTCAGTACTTTGACCTTTGGACCTTTATCAGTGCCAGCTGAAGTGTCAGCATGGCATAAATAAGTCAGATCAAGTAGTGTAATTCTGGCCCTCATCCCAGCCTTACAGGCAGATGTAAATGCCATCCTCTAGCTGGCTTTTAACTTGTTTTGTCTGATTGAAATGATGACTGATATAATCTTATTTCTTCTCCCTTGGTTTCTTCACTTTGTTACTAAACTTTCTCCTGCTATCTTTGTGTTAATTTAAATCTATTTTGAGTCTGAAGGCTCATCAGCCATGTGCCAGGTTGCTATTTGCTGTCATTTGGTTTGGATTATCTTAGCAGCCTGACAGGCTTCGCAGTGTATCTGTGACATTTTGAGACAAGAAAGTACTTTTTTTTTTTGCAAGAGAGCACCAAAAAGTATGGTAGTTTAGAATGCTTTTACAGGCTTGGTTAATAAACCAAAATTAAACTTGGTTAATAAATCAGTTTGCACTGATCCAAGAAGTGCAAACTCCACTGGATTCATATGTTACTCCATGTTTGGGATCAAAAGAACCAGTCTGGCAGAGATTTTTTTTTTCCCTTTTCCTTGTGTCCAGTACATCTCATGTTGAAACCTGGTGGAAAACTTGCTCCTCTCTTGTTTCAAGAGAGGAGCTGCCTTCTCTTGGGAGAAATGCCACTTAGCATATGTGTATACTTTGGTGGTGATGCCAACAGCACCTTCCCCCTTTGCAGAGAGAAGGGCAGTTGGATTTTTTGATATGCCCTGCTTTATTTAAAGACTTGCTCTAAGATTATCTTGTTCCAGTTGTTGCAAGCAGCTTCAGAAATGTAGTTGTTAACTCCTGTGCATAACTTTTTGTCATCTGCAGTCATGAGGCAATAGAATATAAGAAGCACCATTAAAATGTTAATTTTTTACTGATATGACCAAATTAGTAAGAACTGGGCAAGCTTATGGTAATAACCTCAGCTGTTTCATTTATTGTTAGGAAGAGGCTTTGTCTTCCATATAGACTTATGTAAAGCATAATTTCTGTGTTTCCTTGAAATTATGGATTTTTTTCTTTAGTTTTCCTTGACTCTATTTATGCTTTAAGGAAGCCTCAAAATTGCTCATAGAATGTGGCCCTTTATCTCCATCTTTTGTCCCTGTTCCTGTGTCAGCTGTGCGTGCAGCCATCCGTGTGTGCCAGGCTGCTGAAGGTGGGGAGCTGAGCTGCTCTGTGTATGTGTGTGAAAATGAGTGTGTTATGATCATTGGCCAGAGCTCGTTTCCAGCAGTGATGAGTGTCTTGAGTGAGGAGTTATTTTGGTTTTGTTTGCAAAATGAAATAGGTTTTGTCAACTAATAAAATTAGGGAGAAAATACAAGAATGCATGGGAAACTTGAGTAATGTCTTTTTTTTTTTTAATCCTTTCCCTCCTTCCCTTCTCCATCATTCTTTCTAAGGTTATTCTACTTCCTCATAAGCTGTGGTCCCCATCTGTAACTGTTGATGGGGTGAGGGGGTGTACTTCGTTCAGCCCCACCTTCATACTTCTCCATCAGTTGCCTATTTAACTCTCACTACTGCTAAGGATGTATGGCAGCCTTTTCCTGGGCCGGACTGGTGTCCATCTTCAATCCTCTGCTTAGAGCAGTTAGTGATATCACCCACAGTGGCTTTTTTAGCACCAGTTGATACTACAGGCTGAGGTTAATGGGAAAGAGCGTGGAGGAGATACCCAGACAACAGCCGCTTCATGGAGGAATCAGATTTAATAGCAAAGATTTTTACTGAGTTTTGCTGTCCAAAGCATGTTAAAATCAACATGTGAAATGAAAGATCTGCAGTTATAGCAAAAGACCCAAGCAGTTTACTGAACAAAAGAGTTAACTTGGAGGATTGTGGTTATATTCCTTAGGGATCTAGTTTCTCACAGGACGGTACCCTCTGCTCCCTGGTACGGCTATACTAGCTGGGGGTTTGTTTTGGGTTTTATTTTTTTAAAAATTTGGGATTTCTGTTGTGAGCACTGGAACAAAGAGCAGATATTCTGGCTGCTGTGGGAATGATGCAGTCTGAAATGTGAGAGAATAGAGGTTTGCTCCTGTAAGGAAGATTACCTTGAACAGCAGGGCCTTTCAGTCTGGAGCCTGCCATTTCACTATGTTAATTATTTAAACAAGTAATTGCAGTTCAGATATCAAAACCCTATTTTGGGTACAGTGATTTCTTTCTTTGTACAGCAAATGTCACAGCAGTGCAATTGGACTAAGAAGACGGCTTGCACTCAGAAGAAATGCAGGAGGGGTCTGTGATAACTAGAGACCAAGTTCGGTGCTTTCCTGTGTCACACAACTTCCTCTGCTATTTCCTAACTCTTCTACGTGGAGTAAAATATCTCTCTCATCTTTTGACAAGCTGTGTGGGTGGAATGAAGGAGGCTCTTTTCGAGTGCTGCTTTCCAGCAGAGCTGCTGTCAGTCTGGTGGGAACTTGACCTTGACTTTTTTACTCTGTGGTAAGATTTCAAGGAATAGTTTACATGGCTTTTACAAGTGGCTGTGTAGTGCAGACAGTGCCAGAAATGAAGCTGATGGCTGAAGCCAGACTTATTGTTTCTCTGTATAAAACTTGCTGTTTCTCTGTTACTCTTTCATTTAACTTGCTCTGATAAATGCCGTCTTTGTATGTTGTGTGTGTCCTTTTACGCATTATTTATGCAAGTTTTTGCACATTATTTTATGCCTTTTAATTTAGAGGTTGATGTGATGAGTAATTATAACACTGCAGACTTGCATAATCCATGGAATCCATTTTGCTTTTTTCCCCCCTTTCCCCTCTTGTGTACTTGTAGTACCAGCTTTAGAAGCATTTTCAGGTTTTTGTTGGGAGAAAGGGAGAAGGAATAGAATGAACAGCAGCTCTGCTTCTTGCATGGAAATGTCTATGATTTGGGGATTATACACATTCTCTGTAAGCTCAGGACCAGTATATAGGAAGGAAAAAACAAAGATTCTGAATTATAGTGGTGGTTGTAATTGGCATGTGCTAGCTATGTCTTTCTAGTTCTTCATGAAACAGCAATGTTGTGCTTAACCACAAGGGGAGGAGTTAAAAATCTTTAATGCATTAACATTATTTTTATGACTGCCTGGCAGTTGGAAAGCTACTGGTGTTTGGTAAAATGCTCAGTTCTTTTCCTTGGCCATGTCAGTCTTTTGATTTTTTTAGTGAGCATAACTTGATTTTTTGCATCATCCACATTTCAGAAGGTTAATGAATTCTTAGATCAGCAGTAGGATAGTTAAAGCTGCAGAAACGGGTTACAAAGTGTTGTACACAAAATTACTGCATCTTGTGAATCTTTCACTGAACACTTGCATCCAGATGGTTTCATGTTAATTGGATATTCACACAGTTCTAATATCGGCTTCTATTGAATTGTCTCCCTAAATTGAGGGAAGACCCTCAAAATAGACCCTCTTGCTGTACTCTGGCCCTTAGTCTTGTTCTCAGTGAGGTACCCTGATAGGTGAATGATTTGGGGAGTATGAACCTGGTCCTGTGGTTGCTTAGTGTCACAAAGGTAAGGGGTTCATTTTATCACTGCATGTGTGTAACACAGCAGTTGTAGATGTGGTGTTTTGCCTGTTAGCTTGAGTAATTCCTTCTGTATGGCCTTGCCATGAGTGAAATTGTAATGCACAGGAGGCTTGGCCCCGTGGCTCAGGGGAAGTGTTACTCAGAGGTGCAAGGTGCAGAGGTTGGTGAGGGCTGGGGCAGGCTTCCCTTCAGCACTGGGTTGTGTGCTCTCAGCTGTGCTCGTGGGTGTGCATGCACAGCCGAGATTAGTCAGGCTGTGGTCATTAGCTGTGAGCTGTCCTGCTTCACATGGTTCATCTTTGTTTATAGACACAACAAACAAAAAGGAATGCACAGACATTCTTCAAAACTACACAGTGCTATGTACCTTTGCTCTGTTTTCATAGGTTGCTGCGTGAGCTATGATCAGACACCCTGAGCTGATGAGATACTTGCTTCTGAGAGTCCTCTCAAAGAAATACCTGCTAGGTCCAAGCTATTCTGTCTAGATCTTGGAAGGCTGGTCTCAAAGAATCTTTTTTTAAGCTTGGACTGCAGCTCATTTCTACAGTGTCTTTTTTTCTTAGCAGTACCTTCATTCTCTGATTTATCTCTAGTTACCCTCTAAAGATGACAAACATGCAGTTGAGATAATGAGAAACTCAGCATCAAACAGGTCTCAATAACTTGCTCTTTTTTTACTTGAAGGGACAGAATTAAAATTCTTCAGGGCTGGCAGGGCTCACAGTTTTTTCTAAACAGTCAGTGATTACCTTCTTAATAAACTTACTAGTCTGCATAAGATGCTCCTGCCAGTATATGTAGTTCTGACTTTAAATATTTATTTTAAAGTCGATTGTAAAAGGCCAGCTTTATTCTGAGTGCTGTGTCAATCTAGACTTCTTTCAGTTTCCATTTGAACAGTAGAAGAGGAGATAAATGCAGTGACAGCCTAGTCTCACCCTGTGTTAGTTGTCTTTCTCCCCCATTTGTCACCCTCATGTCTCTGTTTTCATAGGCAGAAGTCGTGGTGCTTGCTTAGGGCAGCAGTTCCTGTGTGCTCCAGCTGTTGGAAGCCCATCCAGTTCTGAGCTGCCTGAACCTTCTCATATGCAGAGGTTCTTGCTGAGCTGGTGATACATCTTCCTGTGTTCACCCTCAGCTCTACCCTGACAAGTAGACAAAATTCAGAGCAAGGAAGCAGAAAAAAGCCTTTTGTCAATGCCGAGCTGCGACAAACTCTTCCCTGTCCTTCAGAGTAGGGACTGAAGCTCTGGCGTCCCATTTTTGAAATGTGCCTTGTGGCAACTTCGTAAACACTGTCTTTAGGGTGAAGCTTTGCAGTCATTTCACCTTAAGTGCAGGTGACTGCTGTAAAAGGATGCTTTCTCCCTCTGCCCACCACATTTTCTGTGTGGGAATAGCAAAAGCTCCAATAGCTTGTGCTACCCTGAGTGAGACTGCATCTCTGTCTGCTCTGATTAGACTGACCTTGCCAGAAAACAAACACAAAAATTAGTTGCATCAGCAATGAGCTGATAAACTGCATGAATGATCAAGTGACATAAAGGCTGTGGCAGAAATGAGTGGGGTTGCTCCCTTTGGTGTCAGCCTGTGATCTAGTGGGCTTCAGGCTTGGCTGGGTTCCTCTGGGATTGGGATGGGAACACAGCAGGGGAGAATGGAGGACCAAGTGGGTGACCAGGAAGGGAGGAATTCATGTCAGCAATAGGCTTTTATTACTATCATGGTATGCTAGCTCTTTCACAGGGTATCTGCCATGGCTTGAACGGGTGGCTCCTCCAGTCCAGGAATGCTGCTGGAGATCCTCTCTGCAGGCAAAGTCTTCATGCAAGGTTTTTTGTGCAGCTTTTCTGGTGGCAAAATCAGTGTCTCATTTTTATTTTCTCCCACACAGGTGTCTTGATGAAAATTAATTTCATCTTGCTGTTTGGGAGTTAAAATTCTCAATTTACAGATAAATTAATTTAACAAAGCTCGCTAATTTTAGGTTTCACAATGAGAGACAGAGGTTTCACGATGAGAGACAGAAGTGTGTAGCCACAGTAGGGTGGCTCTGTGTTAGCGGAAGAGGTGTTAGGGTAAGTGGGGAGTTAAGGACGAGGTGCAGCTCCCACACCTGCTCAGCAGAAACAGTTACTGCCTTTTTTTCCTTGACCTGGTAGGGTGTGACCTGGATAGGTACATGTGTGTGGTTTGGGATTTTTTTTTTTTGTGAATCACTCCACCCACAATTTTCCAGTGGTGGTGAAGTCAAGGCCCCCAGTTTCAGCTGTCTTAGACACTGAGCAGCAGCTCCCCCGTTTCCATCCTTCTGGTGCTGCTGCCTCTGGCTGACCAAAGGATGCCTAATCCCCCAGGTGCTTGAGGGATTAAGGCTGATGCTTTGCGCAGGTCTGCAACTCTGCAGGAACTGAGCAGCTCATTTTGGGAATGTCTGCCTTAAAATTTTTGCCAAATATGTCTGAAGTACTGTCTAAGGAAGGTACAGAAGAGAGCCCTACAGCCCCAAGCCACCATGTTCTGTGTCTCCCCTCTTCCCCCAACCCTTTTGTTTGCAGCAGCCAAGCTGAAGGTTTTGAAGTCAAGTCACTTCTGTTGTGCAGTCCTGATTTGTCTCCCAGGCAGCTTCATGTTGTGAGCTGAATGACACGTTACTCTCTTTTGGGGAAAAAAATAGATTTTAGCGTAATGCATATTCATGAAGCTGCATTATGGTTGCTGTGACAACCTCACCAGTGGCAGTCGAGATCTGTATGTTGAACTTCTGTCTCCAGTCCCCATATTGAACCACAGAACATATTACACAGTTTTCCACTTTTTTCTTCCTCCCCTCCTCCTCCCAGTCAGTGCACAATTTAAATTGAGTTGATGCTTAATTAGTAGTTGCATCTATTTAAGTCTGCAACACCAAAGCACAACTTCCTGTTGGTTTCCAGCCTGTGTTAACCGAGTGTTGCTTCTGCTGGCAGTCCGTAACAGAGGAAGTGATTTTGGTGGGATTTTTTTGTTCAGCTCCCTTTAAATTTAAAGGCAAAATAATCCTGAGTTACTAGGCATAATGTTTCTCCAAAGGTAGCCTGATAACTTCATCTATCATGAAGAAAACAACCCACCAGAGTCCATCCCCCTAGTTTATCCCTGTCTAGTCTAGTCTGTTCCTAGAGTTTTAAGGACTCCTGACCCTGAAAGGAGCTTTTAGTAGGTGTTACTCAAAACCAGAAAGGAGTTTGTTCTGGGTATGTTATGACCCTGAAGCCAAGGGTGATGTAATTGGAAGAAGACTTGACCAGACTGTGGTGCTGAGATGGTGAATATTATTTCAGGATTAACCTGTTGTGATGAGTGTGGAGAGAGCTCGGTTTGAAGATTTGTTTGCGTGTTTGTTGATGTCAGAAATTGAGGGCACTTGCACAATGCTTGTAACTTTCAGAGAGTGTTTGTAAGCTGCTCTTGGCCAATCCAACTGAATGTTTGGCTCAAAGTATTGCAGTCTTGGTTTCCAATGACATGTGATGACCTCATTCTGTACTGAGAACCTAAAATGTTGTGTTGTTCTGGATGAGCTCAATCTCATGTCGGGGCTGTTCATGAAAGGGACAGATTGAGTGTGGGTTGTGCCCCTTCCGTGTGCTCAACATCTTTGTTGAGTCGAGCTTAATGTGAAGTTTTCTTGAAAGGTGCCAACTTCACCTTTACAAAACCACTCCCTGTTGTTCAGGAAGAGGTGCTGTGATAAAGTTTGGCTTTCCTCACGGATGTGAGCCTTCTGGAGAGTAGTTTGGGAGAAGTCTGTGCACAGGAGGAAGAAAAGTGTCCTTTTCTTTTATCCTGTGCTCTAGGATGACCCTGCTTGAGTAGGGAGGTTGGACCAGATGACCCACTGTGGTCCCTTCCACCCTGACTCATTCTGTGATTCTGTGAAAAGCTGAGCAGACAAGGAGCTCTCAAGTGCAGTTGATCTTTTCTCTGATTAGTTTCTTAAATATTAATAAGTACAAAATGTTCAGAAAGTGACTTGAAATGATATTCCATTCATTAAAATGAGATTCCATTCATTAAAATGAGAAACTGGGGGAAAAATCATGTAGCAAGAGGGAACTTTTTGCACAGAACATTATACAGAGGACTCTGAATCTGTAGTAGGCTTAGATATACTCACTGTTCCTTCCAGTTTTAGTTAGACATATCTAGAAAAGAATACACCAAGCTTGATTTTCAGTGTATGTGAATGGATTGAGTTTGTCTTGTGTCACTGCTCTCCTGTCGGCTCTCAGGATGTTATTCAGGAGCATTTCAGGGTAAAAGTAATGAATACCAAAAGTAATCCTTATACTTTCCACTCCCTTGATTTGCACATCCCTTCCTCATGATAAGACCAAAATGTCCCAATGTTGACAACAATGTCTGTATTTGTTCATCCACACACAGCCTGGCTTTTCCGGAATACCAGGGCTCTTTCCTTGGACTTCTGCAGAAATGCATTTTGAGAATGAAAGGAGACTATGAAGGAGATGGAATGTAAAGATGAGAGCTAGGGGTATGCTAGATTTGCAGGTCATCTTCAGCTTTCCGAGAAGCTGTTTCTCTAGCAAAAGGAACATGGGTGCTTTGAAGGTTACTGTACTATGTCATAGTCTTGTAGGGCCTTTCTGACCTGGGGTGAAATTCATCCATGATGTTTTAAGTGGTTTCTATCTTTGTTTTCCCTCAGGCTCCAGACTAACACTTGCTGAGGCAATGCTGTTCGACTTTGTGTAGCAGGTTTGTGTTTTGTTAACAGCTAAGGAAAACTGACTGAACCCCGTGTTGTGAAGCAGAGCCCTTTCTCTGAAAAGTGCACATGAAGATTTAGCTGTTCCATCCCTGCCAGGTCTACCAGGCCACAGACTCGTGTGAAAACTAAATGCAACAGCAGAAAGCAGAAACCTATAAACCGCTTGTAGGAGACTGGGGTGAGTTAAGGCAGATTTCAGACAGCAGGAGTACATTTGGTGCTGTGCTTCCCTGAGGTCCCTCTGCATCCCAACCTCTTCCACGTTCATGCAGGAGTAGAAATGGGGTAGCAGTGGTGTGAAGGGGTAGGAGGGTTGTCCATAGGAACACGTCTCATAAAGAAGTCCCTCCAGATGGCAGGGGTGGCTCTCAGTATTCCCTAGAAGCTGGTTGTCTGCTTACTGAAGCCTCTCTATAAATGTAGGCTGAAAAATTTCTTGTAGATCTCCTTATGATTTTTATGTGAAAGTTTGGGAAAACTTGATTTTTCTGTTCTTAGTATAAATTTGGAATGTGAGTGTATGTTGGTTTTGGTTTTTGGGTCTTGATATATTCATTTAAAATGAAGGTCTGACAGTTGTTTGAGGGGTTTACATATTAGGTCAAAAAAAAGGCATCTCTTCCCTGGCCCTCTTTAAAAGGAATAAAGCTTCATGCTTGAAGGATTTGTATTAGCCAGTAGCTATTAATGGCAATTAAAAAAAAAAAACCCTTAAAGATTATTTTAGGTAGGGGGTTTTTTAAGCGTGGAAAAAATAGACCTTTTTCACTTGATTATTGTCACATGTATGATGGTGTTGGGAAATGGCACTGTTTAAAATGCATGGCGTTAAAATATTTGTATTTTTATGAGAGTGTTATAGTATTTGTTAATGGTTAGTGTGAGAGCAGAGTGAGATGTGGGTCTGCCTTTGCACTCTGAGCTCTACATGTGCAGAGTTGCATGGAGGTTTTGATGTTGTGGGTATGGGGAGTTACTAGAAACAGCCTGAAACTCACAGCTGAACCAGGTGAGCTCAGAATGGGTGTTTGAGTAGGGATGGGTCCAGGATAGGTAGTTGTGAGAAGATGAAGGATTAATAGCTATGTTGGTGAAGCAAGTGTTTTGATATTTCATTATTTAGTTACTGTATTTTACAATAAATCTAATTCTAGATCAGATTCTGGTCTTTCATTTTGCAAAAGCTTCCTCAAGCTTATCTAAATTTGACTCAAGTCAGTTGGAATACAGAATCTCCAAGAATCTTTCTTCTTAGTGAGCCTGAAACTGCTGAAATGTCACCACAAAAAAAAGTTGCTGGTTGCAGGAACAGGCTGCTCACATAAAAAGCCTGTCTTAGATCCAGCATTTGGCTGGAGGCCAGATAATGAGTTTTTATTGGAGCTTGTTGGCAAGCTTACATTTTTGCTTAGGTTAATGTAATGTAACTGTAAGTAATTTGGGAACCTGGTACATGCAAAACAATTTTTAGACAAAATGGTCTTATTATCTTTAAATTTTAACTGAGAAGATATTTTTATATAACAGCTTCTTGTACTTCAAGCACTTTAGAAATGCTTTGGAATGTGGTTCTTTACTATGTCCTCTTTTAATGGTTAACCTACTGAATAATCCTGCAAAAATACTGACTCTCATGACACGTGTGTTTTGCTAGCCTCAGAATTTAAGCTGGCTTCATTCAGTGGAGTGATTTAAAGAAGGGTTTGCATTTTTAAAAGGCTAGGTATTAATAAGTGTAGGGGTAAGTCATCAGTTTTGTGAGTAAAAAAAATACCATAAATGTGTTCATGGGTAATATGTTGGCCAGGTTATTCTGTGACCTGAAATGCATGAGCCATCCTAGGATGAGAATGGAGCTTAGGATTTCAATTTCCCAAATGGTGTCTATCCCTGGTAGTTATGCCAGTTGGCCTTTTCACTGTCCTTATAGCTTTTTCAGTCTTCATTCAAAGCTTGATGGTAAGGGTTGGGGATTGCTTTGTCTCAAGATGTTCTTGATGCTTCTCATTTATTTTGTGTGATAAGTGAATGTGATTTTATGCTAAGGGGAATGAAAGCTGAATTCTGGTCTTGAACCATCCATGGAAGTGCTGGATATGCCAGGCTGTAAAAGATCCAGATATCCAGATCCAGCCCTGGCCTTTGAGGAGCAGTGGATAAATGTGGTTTTAACAGGAGAAGGCTGAGGACTCCTGTTTCTGTCCAGGACAGCAGTGCTCATCTGCAGTAACTGCTCCATCCCTAAGAGGGCTGGGGCAGGCATAGGATGCATGCTTGTCCTCCATCGTTACGGGCTGATGGCTGCCAACCACTCCAGAAAAGGAATAACACTCTACCATGCTTTATTATTCCCATGCCTTGCTGTATCATTAGCAGTGACAGCGTGGATGATGAACAGACAGGATTTGGTTTACAGCTGCTTTGCTGTAGGTCTCTTACATGCTATGTAAATCTGGTTGAACATAGATGGACATCATTGTGATGGGAGGGAGAGCGATACAATTGTGCTGGTGCTTATCAGAGGTTTAAACTTCTCTCATACCATTTGTTCCCCAGTTGCTATTAATAGTAGGGCCTAGAGATATTTCTGGATGTGATAGCTGACAAGTTTCTTCATCAAATAGTCAATGAATGAGCAAGAAGTGTTTCTATTTTAAACTTAGCTTTGACAAGTAAAAGAACTTTAAAGAAAAGCTATTCTTAGAAAATAACCTTGGTGTGAGTTCCCTTAAGTGTTTCTCTATAAGTGATAGATTAAACACAGGGTTGCAACTTTAAGCATCTCAGATAAAGAAAGAATTTTGTGGGATTTTTTTGCCAGCTGTACTGTAAGGGACTTGTATTAGTTTAAAACTTCTGTGTTTAATTGAAAGGTGCTGATAAAACTTGGCAGAGGTGCTGACTCATTTGTATTTGAAGGGAATGATCTGGTTTGAACTTGGTATGAATAGTCACTGCCAAAGTGTTAGGATAAGTGGAGGATCCATAGGGAAAGTTGAAGAGCTCTGTTGAAAAGAAGTTTGTCCTAGGAGATGAGAATTGCCTTAGGTGCAAAGGCTGTGGTAGCAAAAGGTTTTTCTATTTTGCTCTTTATTTTTATTCCTGAAGTGACATTTGTCTGAGTTTACCTTTGCATTTTCTTCTCACACCAGTGTCTGGGATGATGTGCCATGAAACTAAGCATGACTTCTAATGAAGAGGATGGTAGTGCTGACCATAGAGGACAAAAGGGCCGTACCAGAAACAAGTGCCTCAAAATAAATTTTGTAAAATCCATTTGCTAGAGCCTGGCATCATCCTCCAAATGGATCTCTGTGTGCTGAGATAATTGTGGCTGTTTTGTTATAAACTGCCAGAGCAGGAGCTTGCTGGAGTGACAGAATCAAGGAACTAACTGTTGGCTTTAGCTTTGGTGTTGGTGTTTTTTTGTTTTTTTTTTAATATGGAGCTTGGGGCCTTTGGTACAGAGTGTGATTCATTGAATGGGACCAGTTTGGCAAGTCTGGTTTAAATCAGAAATTATATAGTGCAGTGTCTTGGAAAAGGTACCATTACAATGAGTTTACGTACATGAATTAAGCTTTCTTCTGTTGTCTTTTAAAGAGCAAAATGCTTCTCCCAGTACCATTTCAGGGGTATACAAGATTGTCAGTTGTGGTAATTTTAAGGATTTTGGCAGTGCATTTGAATGTGATGTGTGGTCTGTTTCAGCAGTTTAATTTTTGGTGAGGTCTTCTACATGGATTTGTCTATGGCTTTCTTCAGTAAACCCTTGCTACTTTCTGTTTTCTTAGCCTGAGGTAGTAGGGAGATATGATAGCATCCTTACTCTTTTGCTCTAGTTTGCCTGGGAGTTTAAAAGTTGGTTGTGAAGCTTAGTGGATTTTCCTGGCTTTGATTAGAAGCATCACAAATTGAAGAATGTTGGCTTACCAGCTAAACTTTTTTTGTTTTGAGCAACCTGTTAGCAACTGACTTCCTAATCTGTCTTTGGAGTGCAGGTTGTTACTTCGTGCCTATTCTGACTTGCTTTAAAAACTGCCAAGAGAGAGAGATCATGAGAGTCTGGGAAGAAGGCAAATGATCAACCACTGTAAAACAAACCATGCATCAGTTACACTATGGAAAAAATGCCTGTTAAAAAGCTAAGCATGTTTTTCCTCCAGTGGCAGGAAGGCATTTGAAAGATGGTTGGGAGTAGTTAGTGATAGGAATGTGTATATTTAGATTTGTTGCAAGCTTTCTAAACTACCCTTGATTTCTTGATTTTGCAGAGACTCCAACCGTCATGTTAAGGTAAAGCAGAAAAGTGCAGTGCTGAACATGCTAAAGAAGTTGGACAAAATAAGGTTCAGAGGTCACAAGAGAGATGAGTTCCTTGATTTAGCAGAGTCTCCAAATGCTTCAGACACTGAATGTGGAGATGAAATCCCAGTGAAGATACCTCGAACGTCAGCTCGAGACAATGAAGAGCTGAGAGACCCTGTAAGTACTCGATTTAAATATCATTATATTATGTTTTATAGTTTTCAGGAAAAAAAAGAAATTACTGATTCTTTATCCTTATATTATGGTTTTAACACTTGAAGATTTGTGGACTAGGAAGTAACTTTTCAGTAATAGGCCTCCATTTTGTGGAAAGATCAATTAATTTCTTAAAAATAAGGTTCCCTGTCCCTACTTTTGATTTTAGACATTGTGAGTTGACAGGTTTGTTGACTTTGGATGTGCTTCTGAATGCTCACTGGTTTTTGTTTTGTTGAATTACTAATGAACACGTGAAAAAGAAATGGCACCTTTTCAGTCTGAGGCGCTCAGATCTGCTCAAATGACACTGTCCAGGACTTTAAAGATAAGATTTCTGCTTACTTTGTTAATGTTAGAAGGTCACACCACCTCCTTCTCCACTGCAGTGTTGTATCCAGTAATGCTTCCATGCTGTTAGAGCTGGTTTAAACCTATGAAGGTGGTGCTGAAACATTTAGGTGCTTGTAAGCAGAAGCACCAAAGCAGACCTATGTTTTTCAAAGACACTGCTTCAGGAAAAGTTAAATATTGGTTAAAAAAGTAAAATAAAATCCTCTTTTAAGTGTTAAAAAATGGCTGTGGATCCATAAGCTTGGAGCGCTATGGTGTACATTTAGATTTGTCTGTATAATTGTATTGTCGAAGTGACTTGGAATTCACAATTTATATCACCCTATGAAAACTTACTGTGCAGTTTTTATCCCCAAAATGTGATCAGACTGTTGTCTGAAGGCTCATTTCTAGGAGCGGGGGGGCTTGCTCACAGGAAGTTGTAAACGAAAAGATTTCAAACTGTATATGCTTATGCATCTCCTTTGGGGTTGGCAGCTTGTATCCAGTTCTGTAGCTATTAGCTTTTTTAAGTTTAAATGGGCTTGCATGGTGCCACATACAGTCCTGCTTATGGAGAGCTTTTTTGCCAGAATGTTTTTCCTATGATCAGGGAACAAACAGGTGGTAATGACAGAGCATGTTTTGGTCACAAAAAGTCTGTTATATGTAAATCCTCAAGCTTCTCAGACAGGGAAGTCTGTTAAAAGCTATTCCTTTGCTCTTATTCTACTGAAGACATCTGTCGTTTGTTAAGATGTAAGTATTGTGTATATTGGGACTAATCTCTACTGCTGCCCTTCCAACGTGGTATTTTGCGAGTTTTTTATACGTAAATACTGGCTTATTTTCATTAAACCTAAGGCTTTATGTTTTGTGTGGGTATATATTAGATGCCTTTTGTATTTAAACAGAAGTATCTGGATGGCAGAGCTAGAGGCTACAGAAAGATCTGCCTGAAACTCCAGATACTATTTTATATATGTCTGCAGGGGAATAGTAGCTCCTGGGTAGTATGGAGGGTAGCTGAGGGAACAGCAACGTAAACCTGTAGTTTTGAATAGTTACAAAGCCTTAACATCTGCAGTGATGGTCTCTGTTTTCTCAAAATGTTGAGCTCTGTGCGCTGCAAAGGGAACTTGGAGAAACACTTTGCTTTCTGGCTGGTTACATATTGCAGTAGGCTGTTGTGATCTAAATCCTTGGGACACAGTTGAGTGCAGTTCATTAAAATCAGGGAGAAAGGGAGAGAGGAAAGCATCAATGGCATCAAACTTGCTTTGCCCCACTCCTGATGTTTGGGTGCTCCAAACCCAATATGATGCTTGAACAGCCAAAGAGCAGCAGTTGTGTTACAGATATGAGCAAAATAAGCAAATTGGAATGAGGAAGGAGGCCTCACGTTTGAGGGATGAATTTCAGATGGGAAGTTTGAGGGATTAGCAGTTGGCCCTCACAGGCATCTGCCCACTAAGCACTGCTGCCCATCCGTAAAATGAAGAGAGAAATAATCCCCTGTGCTGCAGAGGTGCCAAGAATAAAGAAAGTAATGCTTATATATTTAAATCAATATTAAAGTAGTGGTGGCTGAGGTTGTGTGAACGGTGCAATTCTGAATTATTTGTCTGTTTCTTATTGGGATTATATAGTTGAATTGTGCCTGAATTGATTTTAATTCAGTGTCTAAAACTCATAGCTTAAATTGCTTGTACAGGGTGTTTTTCTTTTATAGGCTTTGTAAGCAACTTAGTATTATACTTGTATTACACTGATCATGAGAAGACCAAGTCTTATTGGTTTCTTCCTATTTAATACCTTTGGGAAACTGTTGAAAGCACACAAAAACCAATGCAAGTCTTCTGTGTAAATGGAAGTTAGGTTGCCTGTCTTTTCAGATAGATGTGAGCTGTACTGTGCTTCCGCTTCTGTTCCTTCATTGTTTCTATTGAAATCTGGGTACAGAACTCATGGTCTTGAAAGAGCAAGATTGGTGGCTTGGAACTGAGCATAGGCATGCAAAATCAGAGTTCTAGTCCACTTATCTGCATCTTCATTGTCAGCCATTCTCTAGACAAAGATTTCATCTCTGCTCCTCTCTACTTCCCTCCCCCTGCCCCTGTCTGGTGTATTAATCATGGAGGCATTAAGGAAAGATCTGTCTATTAGAACAGCACATTGCAGTCATATGAATGAAGGACCCTCCTGTGCTTCACAGGTTTGCAGTGCACTTAAAAATGTGCGCGTGAGGTGCCTCTTCTTTAGGTATGTATCTGAACCTGACAAGCGTGTGCAAACACTTGATACAAATGGAGGTTGCAGAGTAAAAAGCCTTGTCATAAGAGCTTGTGATTGCAGAGCCCTGACCATCTGCCAGGAAGAGCATCATCCTCTGTTGCACTTGCAGCAGATGAAGTGAGTGTTCAGTCCCAGGCCACAGATTGCACAGTGGCACTTAGTCCCAACACTTCACATGCCTTACTGAAGTCACACGTGTAAAATTTACACCCTGTGAAAAGACAGAAAGGATGGCCAGATGAGATAATTTCATATCCTTTATCTTAAAACTAAGCTTTACCTATTTAGTTCAGTAATAAACATCCTAACCCGTGTTTGGGTAAAGCACACAGCTGGCTCCTGGTCAGAGGACTCTGGAGAGGGAAGGATTTATATTTTCCTTTGAATTCTCAGTGGTTTCTGAGAGTTTTTGTTTAAAAGGTGTCTTAATTTGAGCTAGTTTGGACTCAGCTTACAGGCTGGCTGATTGCTTGTGTGGGTTTCCCCTCTCATTTAAGTGCCCCAGCTACCATATATGCCTTGAATAGCACATGCTTTCTTAGGTCCCTGTGGGTGTTTGGACACTGTGATGAGATCATTGCCAAGACAGCAGTGCTGGTTAACAAATTTAACTCTCTGCTAAACATCTCTTTCACTTCCTGAATGGCTTCCTAGATTTCTTCCTTTGTTGCCTCCTTACATGGGTGATTATTTGGTTTTTATAAGGCAAGGACACTGCATGCAGCACTACTATTTCTGCATTGTTTTGTAAAAACACTGCAACTGCAAAATAGGTAGAGGGAGTAACCTGGTCCATTCCAAATCAATTAGTATTGGATTTGTTGTGACGTTAGAAATGGAGGTAATGTTGCCTGCTCAGTAATTAAAGTCCCCTTTATTCAGTGCCACCATTCCTGTTTTTACAGAAGGGGA
Source organism: Aleadryas rufinucha (assembly GCA_013397815.1). Classification (NCBI taxonomy): domain Eukaryota; kingdom Metazoa; phylum Chordata; class Aves; order Passeriformes; genus Aleadryas; species Aleadryas rufinucha. Next base: position 428,190 of record VZTH01008326.1, on the reverse strand, counting down.
GACAAGAGCCTGTTCTGCATGTAGGTATATGAATGAACGTGGTGCTGAGGAGATCCCATCCCCTTCGCAGACTGGGGGAAGAACAAGCTGTTTAAACCTGTAGAGGCTGACGCTAACCTGGCAGTGAGAATTACGAGTAAAGCTCTCATATCTGGCATATTGTACTGGAGGCAGTCTAATCTACTTATGCAAGTTCTCTGCCAGTGTGCTAGGATTAAATCTGAGTTATTGTGGTACAGAAGACATTAATTTAATTGCTGTTGCAGTACAGCAGGGTTTTTCCTGATACATGTCAATTAAAATTTTAAATGCTGCTCTATTGGTCATCTCATATACAGTAATTGGAAGGTATAAAGCATGGTGCAAACATTACAGTTAAGATGTTAAAGTCTCTCAACCTGGCTAGCACTAGATTTTTTAAAATTTATGTAGAATATAGCTGTGTTTTAGGAGCATGCCAGTATGGGTATGCTTCCGAGAATAGCTACTAAGGATTAACTATTCATGCAGATGCTTTCATTCTTAAGCAATGTTGTTGAGTTTTCCCTTTTCTTACAGCAGGTAATTGCAGCATTCATGGGGAACCCTTTCATAATTTGAAGTAAGAAAATGCACATGAAGTGTTAGATGAAAAACTCAGGAGGCTAGAACTTTGCAAGACAAGCTGTGTGGTTTGTTGTATTGCTGAAGACCTCCCCCCTCCACTTTTTCCCTCAAATGAACGCAAGTTAAAATTTTCCGTTTTAAACTACCTCTTCCCTCTGTTGTGTCCTAGCCACTTTCTGGACTCTGGGGATGACTTGAGTGGATGGTTTTGCCCCTGGGGTTGGCATGTTGTGTCCTCACTGCTCCCCATCCTTCGTGTTTGAGAACGGCTTCTCTCCAAGTTAATTCCAAACTTGGAAATCAGACCACCATTTTGTTAAATATTCCTAGAGAAAAATCATCCACATACATAAGATATTGTGGAAGGAAATTAGAAGCAGAGTTGGGCGGTTGTGTTTGTGTGATACTGAAGATGTGCTGTGCTGCAGATGGAGAGGACAGATCCACATCTGCTTAGTTAGGAAGTGACTTGGACCCTTTCTGTGGCTGCACAGTGGCAGTGGCAGCAGTGCCAGCCCACGGAACAAAACCCCAGGGCTCACAGGATGAAGGGGTTTTGGAGAGGGAGGGCAGAGAAATCTTGGGCTGGGAAGTGCTGTTATGGAAAGCCTGAACTGCTGATGCCTTGAAAAACACTTTTGTGGAGAGATGTGGATTTTAGATCCGGAGTTGGATGTGGCTTGGAGTAGCAGCCCTGAACTCTGCTAGTGGGTTAGAGGCAGTCTGCCGTCATCAGAAATGTTCCTTTAACCCCTCTGTCTCTACACTTACCTCGGGCATTTCTCTGTCTTCCTAGGCACTGCCAGGCCTTGCACACGGTCTTGGCTAAGTAATAACGATTGCCAACATTTTAAGAGGGCTCCCGTGTCAAATACTGTCAAAGCTAGAGAGGCAGAAGGAAAAGCAGAAATCTGTGGAAGCCTTCAAGGCTTTTACAGTGAGTCAGAAACTAGAAAGGACATCTATACAGTGCAGTGTAGTTAATCCAGCCTGAGTCCCAGCGCTGTCCTACAGAGGCAGCAGAGAGGAGAAACCTTTAACCAGATAAAACTGGAATTAATACAAGGATTTTAACTTGTGAATTGAGTCAGATGTGCTGGCTTCAGACAGAGGGACTTTTTTGAATTCAGAGGCAGACAGTTAGTTGACCTTCAGCAAATGTAGAGACCTTATTTCTTGTTTTCTTAGGTATGTTGGTGTGGGGAAAAAACTTCTGTGACAGAAAGAGACATCTGCTTAAATGTCTCCCATATCACTGTCCTGGGCATGCTCAGTTTTTCTGAGTACTTCTGAATGGTAGTCGTAAAGTGTTGTGGTGATGCTAATTTTGGAAATTGGGTGCATCACCAAACTTGTGTCACTGTGTATCTTAATGAACTGTTCTATTATTACATAATAATTATATGATTTTGCTCCTAGTATTCTAGTGAGCAGCCTTATGTTTTAACTCAGTGAATTTTTTCCCTCTTTTTTTCTCTAAGTTAGAAGGTCATTGTAACCTTTTGTTTAAAGATGTGTACCGTCTTATTTTTAACCCATCAGTGGATGTAAGGCTGCTTGGATCCAATGCTTTAGCAGATAAACATATTTGGAAACTCAAAGAATGAGTCATGTTAACTGGTATCACTCTCGCCAGTGCTATGCACCTCTTGCTCTTTCCTTCTTCCTGAGAGGCACAGTTAAGGTATCCTGGGTTTTAATTATTGACTCAGTGTCTCTGAAGAAGCAAAAGGAGATCTGGTTCTCTAGACATATTTCTGAAATGTAGCACATCTTTGGATGAAATATCTTGAGTATCTTTAATGAGGATGAAAACTTAAATATGCTTAGATACTTGCTTGCCCCTTTCTTTTTCCTCTCTTCCCTTCCCTCAGTTTCTGTGCTCCTTTCCCTGCCACAGCACATGGGGTTGGGGTGGGAACCAGCTGCTGTCTAAGCATAGGGCTGATGCCCAGAGTCCAGGCACATTCCTTTTGAGTACGGCACCTTGCTCTTTGATGTGTACATGATTTTATTTATTTATCAATAAAATATTTAAGCAGTGGCACTGTTTGTTCAGACAGCTCCCTGTGAGCCCCTGCATGCTGGGAGCAGAGATTGTCCGTATGTGCTAGGTGTGGAAATTCAATACAGAAAGCCGTGCATTAACACCTGGGCAACACTCTGTATGTATATAGCACTTCTCTTGTGCCTGCCCGTGGAATGTGTTGTAAGGGTGCTGCTGTTTGGCTTCAGCCACACCATCCTCCTTGGGGCTCTCCAAATGTCTGGCAAGTGATAGCACTAAATCTTGCAGTGTAAATAAATGCAACCCAGCTCTGTAGATAAGAGATCAGCACAGAGGTTAATTTGCATCCTGTGCTCATCTGAAAACAGTCTCTGATACTCTTCTGCAGTGGCTGGAGCAGTTGCAAATGGCATCTCTCACTGCACCTCCCTGGCTAAAGGCAGGAGTGATTGGGAATGTGGAGCATGGCAAGGAGGATGCTGTGCTGCAGCTCCCCGTGTGAGGACTGCCCTGGGGTCTGTCCCTCTCTGCAATGGCATGATTTGTACCAGCTCCAAAGTGGGAAGTAGCCCAAGGCTGCTGCTGAGCTAACAGCTTCTGCTCCTCGTCAGGGCCAGCAGCGTTGACAGAGTGCTGTTTGGGTGAGTGCTGCTTAGGGGACTGGAAATAGCATCTCTGCTTGGCTCTGTATTGAGCAAGCCCAGGTGGGGAGTTGGTGCTAGGTGAATGCTGGGCAGTGACTGCCTGCAGAGTGCTAATCTGCCTGTGTAGACAAATTCTGAGGCTTAAACTCAGCATCTGTTCAGTTCAAGTAAGAAAACAGATGTTTAATAGGTATTTCCACACTGTTTTATCTTGAATGTGCAAATCAGTCCCAACTGTGAAAGTACTTTGCTGTCAGTAAGCTTTCTGCACATCTTTCCTAAAACATAGAAAATGTCTTAATTTAATGTCTCCTGTAGATTACTTGAGTTTATATATGTATGTAATTAAGCTGTCATGGTTAAATGTATGCAAGCTGGTGTTTGAAAGGAATACAGTTCCTGTATGTTTTCAGGGTTCAAACAAGGAACGGGGAATAGTCAGAATATGTAAATAAATTCTTTTTTGTCTTGAGATAATTTCTGAGATGTAGGCTTCTATAATCTATCACTTTGGTTTTGAGTATAAGAAGCTAGAGAAGCTCCTGTAATTCTCACTGGCAGATTTTTCGTGCCTGCTGGGGACTGTACACAAGTGCTGAACAACCATTACCCAGGAGATGTCCTCACCCACCCTTTTCTCTGCTGTCTGAAAATGCCCACTTTATGAGAGAAAGAAGGCATCACCTGCCTTCTACTGTGTGGGCTTGGGGTTTTTCTGCATTTACTTCATGAAGGTGGTGGTTGTCACTGGTCTCACTAATCAAACTGCTTTTTAATTCCTGCTTTCTGCAGTATTTTCAGTATTCTGCTGAGTTCATTCAAGGGATGCTGGTAAATCTGTTGAGGCATGCAGTCTTCTGATTTCCCCCTCTCCTAGCCTGCCAGAATGAGCTCCTGAGCTCCAGCAACATCCTTCTGCAGTAACTGGGTTGTGGGGGAGTGAGGAACCCCCTCCTTGCTGAGAGACTGTGGTCTTGAGCATTACACATTCCATAAACAGATATTAAAATATACAATAAGTGCTTTCCAACAGCTCAGTAATTATCTAGAAAAGTATTACTTTTGCTAGCTTCACAGTTTTATGTGTAAAGTGTGTTGTATTGACCATTCATTTTATAGGAAGAGGAGAGGGATAGTATAAATAATGGCTTTTCAGTCAGCAGAAGAAAGGCTTAAATGATAATGCAGTAGAACTGGTAAGGGTGGTGGTGGGAAATACTTGTTTTCAGTAACTTCCCAAGGTTTGCAGAAGTGTGTTCTGTAAACTCACATTTGATTAGCTTTCATTCACTTGTTTTGGTAATCTGATGCTGAAAGAGGAATGTGGAGTTGTTGATACTTGCGTGTTTCTCACATGCTTGTGTCTTTACTGCCCCAGAAATCAGTTGATGTATTTAAATAACAAAAAGAAAAAGTGCTTTTGAACTTTCAGTATATTCTGGCTTTCTTATAGGCTGGTCCAGGGACCATCATCATGGCTTCAGGAGTCCAGGATTTTAACAGAACAGAATCTGACAGACTGAATGAGATCAAAGGTCACCTGGAAATAGCCTTACTGGAAAAACACTTTTTACGTAAGTATAAAATGCTCTGTGGAGAGGAAGGGCGTAAGCCTTCTGAAATAATGTTTCTCTAACTGTAGAAGTTGGCATCAGGATTTTGAGGTGTGCTGATGTGCAGATAGCACGTGGGCTTATGCTTTCCTAAGAGAAAAAGCATAAGCCCATGTGCTATCTGCACATCAGGCTTCCCAGGGTTTCTGGGTCACTTGGGTGTTTTTTTCCTCATTGCATTCCTCACAACATACTCACTGTGTGACAAAAGCTGCTTAGTTGAAGTCTTGATGTTGACATCTGCAGGTTGTCTTAGAATTAAGTCAACCTTAACGTGCCTGCAATAGGTGTTTTTCTTTCTAGTAGTAATTGCTAAGAAGAGATTTCTGAAGGGGAGACCAGTTCATTTTCTTGGCAGCTGTTTCAACAAATAATGCATCTTAAAACACATGTCTCTTAACATTATATGAATTATTGGTAAGTGATGTAAGAAATACGGAGAAGAGTGTCTGTAGATTTCAAGTGTTAGTTGTTTGGGTTTATGTTTATATATATGTATGTATGTGTGTATAATGAGAAAAAGTTGTCATTCATGGCTAGAGGCAGCTGCAAGATTTTGGGGATTTTATCTCAGCAGGTCTGAACTGTTGATTTTTAAGACAGGATAGTTAAAAACAGAAAAATGGAAAACAAAATAACTTGATAGAAGTACAGATCCTTGTAATAAACCAATGAGAATTCTTGCTCAGTTGCTTCCCAGAATGGCATTTTAATCTTTTGATTTTGAACTTCAGAGTTAAAAAGGTTGTTTTTATTTGTTCAAAGCTTGTCACATATTTTCTAAGGGGTAGAAATAACAAGACTATAGATTCTATTCAATTTCTGGACTATAATCCAATGACAATATTTACATTTGTATCTTCAGCTTGTTCTCAAGAATTTGTCATTAATTTTCTGTGACTTGTTTTTCACTTGGCAATATTTCTTTGATATGCTTCCTCCCCCCCCGCCCCCATGTGAATAAGAGGGAGGCCTGATAAAGGAGACTGGACAGGAATTTATAACAAGCTGCTATCAACTTCCACTGATACCTGGAAGAGGTATCATGCTTGGAATGTCAAGCAAAAATTGAAAGATCTGTTCGACTTGCCTTGTTAGTCTCAGTGATTGACTTGATTTTTATTGAACTATTCAGTACAGAGTTACCATGTACTCCTTCCATCCCCAAAGATACATTGTTTAAGCTCGTGTTATCCAGTTGTTTTTTAAACTCGATGGGACACATGCTATTTCTTGATGCAATCTATTGTTCAGCAGAAACAGTAGGACTTACCAGAACTGATACCTGATTTGAAGTAGGATGTGCTTTTTGATGTAAAAACATCATAGGGCTCCAAGGCACTTCCAGGGCTGGTGAATTCCTTCTCCTTCTTAGTCTGTTCTTACAGTAACTAAATGGGGCACATAGGTTTATGAATATTGGTAGTCTTCAGGTTCCTGCTGTAATTTGAAAACCTTTTGATCAACTGTTACCCCTTGTAGCTGAATCATTTTTCCTTTGCACAGAGTTTTGTAGTAAACTCCAAGGTGAAGGATAAAGAAGTTCACCCTTCTGTGTAAACTTTGAGCAGATGGTTGGGGGTTCAGGCCAGTGGGGTGGTTCATCTGGGTGGCTTGAGTCAGCTGGGGGTGTCTCCAGCCCTCACCTCTTCACCAAAGCCTGACAATTGCTGTAGCTGAAATTAGAGAGTTGTCCTGACAAATTGGTTGTAACTCTGTACATAAGAACAAGAATAAGAATCATAAACTGGTTGAGAAATAAGTGAGATAAAGCTTATCCCTTATTCGGCCACATTCCATTCAAAATTTTGGGATTAAATAGGTCACCATGTTTGTCAGTTGGAGTGAAATAGGAGTTCAGCTTTTGGGTATGGCTCCTGCATTCTTATCTTTCATTTCTCCTTCTCTTTGAGTTATTATTTTGGGCTTTTTTGATACTAGAAATGCTTCATTATTGTTTTCTTCCCAAAAGTGAACTAATAGTGTGCAGAAAAACATTCTTGAAATGTGCAGTTTGTTTACTTCAGTTTGCCCTTGGAAGAAAGCCTGGTCATTATTTTTTTAAAATCCTATTGCTGCAGTAGGTGTTTTTTTAGGAAGGCTAGTTGCTTCACAATATTTCCATACTATTTTTAACTATGGAATTTCTTAAGGACACCTTGCTATGATTGTGTTTTTCATAAACTGTTTGCCACATCCACGTACTCCATTTCCTCCAGCTGGGCATGCAAAAATCAAAGCAATTGCTAGTTAGTGAGGGAAATATCTAAAGTTTCATGCATTTGCTTTTTAATGTGCTGAGGTTCTACTTGTTATCAGCTTGATTCTGACTTTTTTTTTTTTGGCCTCTTCTATGCTTTTATTTGTATTGGTGTGTCATTAAGCAGAAGGTTTAAGGAGGAGAGATTTCCTCTCAGCTGTATGTCATGTGTAATGTGTACATACATGACACAGCTACAAGTCCATGTGGGTCTGTAATTGCAGGTGCCTGGCCAAAGTTTTTCTCTAAACTCCATTCAACCATTAGTAGGCACAAGGAATAGGTGCAGTTTAGCTGAGTAGTACATTCAGTGAAACACATCCCAAACCTAACTGTAGCCTCTGCAAGCTGCAGGGGTAATCGGGAGCAAGTAGGTATGGAGACAAACTGTTGTCTGTAAGGGGAAAATATCTTCATCTGAGATGCCAGATGAATCTCTTCTTTAGCAAAGAGGTAATCTGAATACCCGGAGATGTGAAGATGGAGGGGAATTGTTTAGTGTGTGCAGAGCTGTAAATGCAAATAGAACGTGTCTGGAAATGCAAGGGATTTAAGCTGTGGACTGATGAGAGGATGAAGCCTGCGGACAAAGGGATATTGGATAATGTCTTAAGCAAGGGGGAGGGATCATCTGATTCTCCCAGCCAAAGGGGCTAAATTTGCTTTTCCTGTCTGTGTGGGAATGGTCTTAATCTCTTTGATCTAATGGCTCATTCTGAGCCTTATTATAGGAATGCTGAAAATGTGCCTGTCAGGTTTGTAGTATTGGCATGGGTTCCTGCAGAAGAAGTCTTGGAACACCAGCTGAATGAAAAGTGTAGAGAAAGAGCTTGGTCTGCTGGAGTTTCCAGTGCAAGTGGATGGAAAAAGCTTTGTCTTGGAGCTGTGACAATCAGAATCATTTATTTCTAAAGGACTTTCTGTTGTTATAACCTAGTTTTTAATACAAGTGAACACTGCTTTGGGCTAGTTGAGGGCTCAGTTTGGGAAAGCAGCTACTGACCCAGGGCAGTTAGATTGATATGTTAAGATTAGTAGTGATTTTAGTGTTTCCATTTCAAAACCTAGTTGTATCTTAAGAAAAAATAAAAGTGCACTTTCTGCTCTTGCATTTGAAAGATGAAACAACCCACAAAACAATTCTTCCGCTTTTGCACCTTTTTTTGTTTGAGGTAAACACCTTGTTTCCTGTTACTTCCTGTGCCTGCTTATAGAGGGCAGTTTTGGAGATACCAGCACTCCGATCCTGGTGCCACAAGGTGCTTTGTAAGCACACGTGCATCCTGTGGTTTACATGAGGTATTAGCTAATTCTCATTCAAGGGTGTTCAAGCCTTTTGCAATGCGGAATTTAGCAGCTCAGGGAAGAGGAGTCAGTAGCAGCAGCTGAGAGTGAACAAACTAGGTGACTGTTAGAGAAGAGGGTTAGTCATGAACTGGTAAATCAAAGGAACCTCACATGAGGATGAGGAGTACTAGAAGGAAATAAAATCCTCTCCTACAGGGTTTTTTGCATTCCACTCCATACAACAGAAGTCTTTAAGGTCTTACCAAACCAGTGGTTTCAGTCATGATGTTTATACCACATGACAAAAGGAGTTGGGATTATGCTGCTTTGCCATTGAAATTTCTGCTCCAGCACACCATTCATCCTCATGTGCCTTTTGGAACCATTTATGTGACTAACTCCACAGTATTTTCTGTGGCACCCACTTTCTGGTATAAATGACCTGATGATTTTTTTAAAAACAACCTAGCAGAGTACTGATCTCATGGAAGTAGAGCTCTAGAAAACCATACATGATTCTCAGGCAGAACTGTAATGTTAGAAAGTGTTAAACCTCGGAGGCCAAGTGTGTGCTGGTGATTGTGACCAGCAAAAGACCTATGCTGGAAAGTCCACTTCTGTACAGAAATGCTAATATCTCCTCACACAGTCCCAGTAACTGTATGCAACAAATTGACAGTGAAGCTATGCCAGAGTCCAATTACCAGCTGTGTCAGAATACCTTTGGTGTAATTTCTTCTGGTGTGAGGGTCACACCAGCTGCCGTACCAGAGCTAGAGAAGAGCAGAAGAATAGATTCACTGCATTGGTTTTGCTGTTTCCTTACTGACCTAGTAGCCTGTAATCTGAACCTTAGGTTCAGAAATCTTGAAGCAGACTCTAGAGCTGATTTGAGCTGATTTGAGCTGATTTTCATAGCAGGTGAAGACCCTGGCAAGAGAGTAAGCAGGTGCTGTGTTTATCTGAGAGACCCAAATACCAGCTGTGGGCCATAATAGCCATTCCTTTCTACATGGTCAACCCTTGGCCAAGGGATCCTGATGCTGCACCATGGGCTCTAAAATAAAGTGTGCTGATGCTGGTGAGTGCTGAGGGTGCTGTGGTACTGGAGCTTACCCTGAGTTTCTCACATCCTTTACTCCTTCCTCTAATCTTCCTTTCTTTCAGTTTAAAATCCTGGACTCCCTAGCACTAAAAATCCTGGACTCCCTAGCACTAAAAAATCTCCCTGGGAGATTTACCTGTCTCTTTTGAGATTGTAGAGTTCCTCTGATGAGGACTGGTTTGCCTATGGTGACTGGTGGGAAATCCTGAATGTTTATCCTGGGCACCCACAGATGACGCAGTAAAAATATGTGAGTGTAGGCTTTGCTATAGAGCTGTCTCTTCGCCAGAGCTGCTCTCATTTGTTTATTAACAATTTGCAAAGTTTTCCTAACTTCTGACTGGGAGACTTCTCAAAAACTACAGAAAGTTTCTTAACAGGCGTAGGAAAGGTTTTGCTTATACCCAAAGATACTTACATTATATGCCGTGTGTATTGAGTTCATGTCCAGCCTTCCTGGACCAAAAAAAAAAAAAACCAACCAAAAAATAAAACAAACAAAAAAAACCCCAACTCTCCAAAACTCTGGCTTTATTTTCCTGAAAACATTGGAGGAGGCAATCATGAGCAGTGTAGAGCACTTATTTGGGGTTTAAGAGGCCTCAATACAGACTAATGAGCCTTCAGATCCCTATTTCTCGTCTTCAAGAACTCTGCTCTGACAAGTGGAGGAAGTAGAGCGAGCAGAAGCCCAGCTTCAACTTGGCTTCCAAGAGCATGAGGTTCCTGAGACCAGGGGAGAGGAAAAGGGTGTGACTCCATCTCAGTGCAGCAGCAGGTTGGAGTTGTGGGCTGATCCTTGGTCTGAGTCTGGCTTGTGCAATCTACCCTCGTCATTGGTTGAAGCATGTACTTGATGATGTAGGTGATGATGCCCGAATGCTGGAGGATCTCATATTGTCATACTGCCTTTTCGTGGGACTGATGAGCCAAAATGCAGCACGGCGCTCAGAGGGATGTATTGTTTGAGCTCCTCCAGAGCCTTGAACAGATACCACCTACACAGTGTGTTATGTACGTGGGCTGTGCTCGCTTCTGCCTTTTTTGTATCCCCAGCTTGGCTTCATGAATTGCAGAGAGGGTGTGAAAACCCAGGCAGGGCAATGGTCAGCACTGTTGTGCCTCTCCTTTTTGTGTAACTGGGATGGAGATTTTGGGAGCCCCATGTGGAACCTGCATTTCCCTGCTCATCTTAGTGACACAAAAGCCTTGGAAGAGCCTGCTGCTATTCCTAAGCCAGACGTTATTTCAACATTTATAGACTGTTTCACTTCTGCCAAAACCAGAGAGTGAAAACCATTCCTGCAATAATGACAACATTTTTGCAGCTCTGTTTATTTTAGGTGGGTTTTGCAACACTTCTGGCATTTTTATTCTCTGAAATTTCTGAAAATTTGTAGAGCAGCAGTATTTTTCATTACTTTTAAGCTGACCTTTTAAGTGTATCTAGCAATAGCAAAGTTTCCACTTGATGTTTTGAGAAGGGGATCTGTCTCAGTAAGCTATATTTCAGGAAGTGTAATCTAAAATCCTTCCATAATGAAGGGGAAGTGATCCAACTCTGTGTCTATTACAACATGATAAGGCTCCACTGAAAGCACTTAAGGTAAATGTAAAGTTACTAATTGGTAGTTAGCATAACTATTTTGTACAAGCCTTAGCAATGGCATCTTAGTTCTTTCTAACCTCACCTACTCCAGCAATGAATGGTGAGAGAGGAGACTGGAACAGTTTACACAGAGGAAAAAGACTTTGTCAAATATGATGTGTTTTGTAAATCTGTCTTCCTCATCACATGAAAGAGCACTTTATATGAAACTCTAGCTGTTCAGGTGAGGAGAACAGTACCAGGGAATATTAACTGACTGAGAGAGGATGATGGTTCAGACTCTGCCTTCCCTCCACTGTTTTCTCTGGATCAGAGTTGACTTATTTCCTATCAGCAGAGCAGGAGCCCACGCTGCTCCCTGCCCTGTAGGTGTATGCAAAGAGACTCAAAAACTGGTCCTCTAAAGCTCTGCTTAGTACTTAGTACACTTAGTGTAAGTACTGGAGCAGGAGCTCTGTCTTTGAAAGAGCAAAGAGAGGCACAAAAGAGTAATGAAAGCAAAACAAAGTTTAAAGATTATTTAACTGCCAAACCTGTGTTAAAGTTTTTAAAAGGAAATTGGCATGACTGGTTCTGAATGTGACAGGTCACTTCTTTGTTTTGATGTGTGCAGACTTAGCTGGAGAAAGGTGGTATTGAAAATGTGGGGTTGATATTTGTTTCACATTTCCACTCTACCAAAATGCCTATATAAAACAGGGCAGAGAGAGGAAAGGATGTGCACTCAATAAAGATATTTAATCTTTAATGATTCTGTCTGCCTTTTGGCTTTTTATGACACTAATGTTCCCATTAGAAAATCTTTTTTGCTATGTTTTCTGTATGAACAATTCATGCAAACAAGCAGGAAGCCTGACCACAAGGGAAGGCAATTAAATTGACAAATCAAGATGTTCACAAATGCAAAAGAGGGGGAAAAAAAAAAAGGAAGAATTCTTCCAGACCACTTGTTGTCCAGCTCTGGAAGAGCTATGGAGAACAAGAATGCTGGTATCCATTTTGACAAAGGGCATTTTTAGGTTCTTCCTTCATAAAATCCCAAGAGTAATCCTCCTAAGCAGTGAGCTTCGGGATTCCCAAGTGAAGTGTGGAAGTCCAGGCATGAAAGATGGCATGAACTTAAGGGGTGACTTAAAGAAGAAAGGACAGTTAATAAAGTGTAACTGCAAGAGTGATGGCTTAAATAAGCACTTTGCCAAGTATCAGGCATGCAAAGAAGTAGAAAATCTCACAGTGTCTGGGATCAAAGGGTAATGTTTTATCTGAAATCTTTTGGGTAGATTTATGATAAGTTCTTTGCCAATCTCCATGGTTCTCAAATCACTGATGGAAAAAACATATGCCTTGGAGAAGGAGAATCATGGATTAGAAGAACAGGTAACAAATAGTGCACAGTTAAGCTGTATGTAGTTATAGCTATGAATTGTGAATGTGTCTTCAGAGGAGTATGTAAATTGCAGAGTAACTGTAAGCATGAAAAAAACAGGTTAGGGAATTCCATTGCAGGTCCTTCCTCCATCTGTGCTTGTTGGTCAGACAGTGTTCTTTGTTTGTCTGATTTATCACAAGTGATGGAACCGTTCCATGTCTTTCACAGCACTGCCATTTGCTGCTGGTTTTTAAGGTGAAGACTAAAAGCTCTTCAGTGTCTATGATCATAAAAATTGATCTGTTTTCAGACTCCTGACATTTTGCTAGTAGTGTCATACAGTCAGTTTACTTGGGACAAAGTTAACATATTAGCTTTCTGTAGGAATTGGGAGTCTGGTAGGGGTGGAAGCTGCCTGCGCTGGAGACAACTCCCAGTGTCTGGCTCCATCAGCACCACTGGTGAGATCCAGATTGAAAGGGTCTGGTTGGGATTTGGTGTGTTTAGTAACAATTAAATAACAGACTTGAACTCCAGCAATGTTCAGAGGGTTGTAAGGAGATTTACCACGATTGACATAGATGTAGAAGGGTTATTTTTGTCCTGTTAAGTACTGGTGTTTCCCCATGTAAATACGACAGGGTGCACACATACTTTTTGCCATTTGTGGTTTTTAACTCCGTTTCCTTAGATTTAACACTAAACTGAATTGGTAGGTAAAACCAGTGATTGACAGTCTCTGACTCTGCTCTGAAAGAAATTTTTGGTCACTTTGTTCCAGAGGAGGGTTTTGCAACATACCTCTAGGTCTAGGAAGAAATGGTGTTATATAAAACAGCTACAAGGAGGCTCTGTAATCTACCTCCGGTCCTGGGATTAAGGGAAACATCCGCTTTACTGCACCTGTACTGTTGAATTAGAAATCCAACCTTCTGCCACGCCTTCCTAGCCTGATGTGTCATCCTCCTTTTCTAAACACTGCTCACATTCTGTTCAGTCACACCAGAACTAAATGCTTCGGTATTTAAGTGCTTTTTATCAGAACATTTCTTACAGGCAAGTATTCTGAGGAAAAATGAATTTTTTCATTTGCTCTAGTGGCTGATGCTGTAAAATGATGCAGCACAACACTGGGTGCTTGTCTTTTAGCAGTTACATGGTATCAGCTAAACTTTTTAAAATGTTAAATCTTTAAATTTGAATTGTCAAATCCTTGAGTTCATGTGCGACAGTTCCATTACACCTCATAGAGGCTAAAATGTCGTAGGAAAACTGAAATGGATGAGGTTTTTTTGGTAACCTGTGGGATGCATCGCTGATGATGGTCTTTACTATGGGGTCAATTCTCCTAGGGTTTACAGTGCAATAATTAGTGTCATTGAAACACCATTGTTGCCTTGTCTTACAGACTTTTATAGCTCATTTTAAAAGAGCAATAGCATCCCGATATTGTCCTGCTTTTCTACACAAGTTGACTTTGCCAGAGAGCTTTTAAAGCATTTTTTCAGGGTCCCACCTGCCGTCACAACCTAAAGGATTACCCACTGTGTAGGTATTTAGAGGTTGTGACTGAGTTCATAGGCTTCTGTAAGACTCAAGAGCATGGAGGCTTTTTACTGTAAATTCTCTGCTTTATTGCAGATTGCCACAAAAATCACTGCTAACAACTGTACCTATGATTTATAAACCAAATATATATATCTATGTATATATATATAAATATATATTGAGCTGTCATAAATTCTCGGGAGCAATCAACAGTATGGCAGCAACCAAGTAGGTGTATACTGTTACAGGCTACGACAAACTTCTCACTAATGAAGCCAACTTTCCGGTAAAACCACAGAAAATGTAATTATGATGGATTATTTACATGTACATATGCAAATGTTTACATTAATACCAGTATCAAGCTTATTGGACAGATGTCAGAATGGGCCAAACCATCCCAGATGTGGGAGGACAAACCAAACTGTCCTGGGTGAGGGTCCAAAATCTCTTAGAAAGTTTGTGTGAAGAGTTCAGCCTGTATAGGAAAGGAAGAGTGTGTGCAGCATGGGAAGTTCTTGGAGAGAGAAGTTTTGTTTTGGATAAAAATAAGTCATATCAGAGAGAAATAAGGAGGTGTTGGACGCTACTGCTTCAGCAGCCAATAGATGCTGTTAATTTCTATTTTTCACCCAGAACAGCCAACAGATGTTGTTTTCTGTTCTCCCAGGCCAATTATTATTTTTCTAGACTGTTTTCTTTCTCTTGCAGATATAACAGCCAATGGCAGTTACCAAGTCTTGCTTTCTCAGGATGTTTTCCCTGTCTTCAGACTATTTTTCACCTTTTTAGATGATAAGTGGCTGTTGTGGTTCCTTGTTTTTGTGCTTATCAACGGTATCTCAGGGTATCTCAGGTTTCCAGGTATCTAGCTATGCATTCCAGGGAGGCCAGCTGCACTTCTCAGCAATGCTTCTGGTTCCCAGGCCTAGTTCCCAGGCTTGCCAGCATTTTCTCTGTCAGTACTTCAGCAGATACTTTCTTCTTTTAGTAATTTCCCCCCTCTAACCAGGTCACCTTTATGGCTGCTCACTTCACCTAAATGTCCAGGTAAGACATGCACTGAGCCTCTAGCAATATTTTAATGTTTCTTGCCCTGGAGAAGATAGTGAGCTGTGATGGATATACCTGGGAAGTAAATTATGGAAGCTGATTAATCTGGAAGTTGAAGCTTGACCTTTTGTTTCACCCTTTTGTGTGTGTGCAGAGTGGGGAGGATGTTTGAATTTTGACTGTCTGAACATGAAATCCAAGGAGCACTCCATTCTCATCATCAAGGAGAGTACTCATCTGTAAAACTCAATAGATAGATACCATGGTGAAATGTTCTTATGGATTCTTCTCAGGGGTCTGTGACCTCTGCTCTTTGTAGCCAACTTCACTCATTCTGCAGGAGGACTCTTCAGGGATAGAGAAATTTGCTTTAAAAGTGCAGTTCAGTTTGGCCAAGTGGTAGATTATTTCAGGGGAGAGAGCAAAGAAGAACTTGCCCCCCCTTCCCCTCTCTGTGGCTTCTGTTGCTTAGCAGACCTGAGAGTATTTAACTAACTGAACACGAAGGTTTTACAGTGCCAGACCACACTGCTGCCAAAGTAGCAACAAATACTGCTTTAAGGACTTAGTGGGGTGGATTTGAATTAGAGTCATGTATGGGAAAGTTAGGAAATGCTCTGAAATGAGAAGCTATGACAGTCCTTAAGGATTGGATGTTGTATTTTTTGTTTGTTTGTTTTATAGGAGTTCTGCCTCATTCACTGTGCACCCTTTAACTCTGCCTCTTTCCATAAAGAATATTTGGCACTGCTTATCCTCTTAGTGGTCAAATTTCTGGAGTTTGTTTTGGTTTTAGTAGTACCAGATGTAGTACAGTCAGAACAACTGGAATTAAGGAAGCTGGACGATCTGACTTTCAAGGACATTGAGGTTAATTTATAATGTGTGTGGTTTTCTTATATACACAAAATGCATAGTCACTTCCTCTTTAATAAAACAAAAAATGCGTAATGAAGAATTTTTTCCCTTTAATGGTCTTGAGAAGATAACATCTCTATCAGGCTTTGGAACTTTTTGTGATATCTTCATGATATTGCACAAGTTCCAGTGCATTTGAAGTACAACAGATGTTTCCCCTCAGCTATGTGCAGGCTCTTGTTCTGGAACAAGGCAAGCCCTTATAAGTAGGGTGAACTAATTATAAGTGTGGTTTTCTTGGTGGATTTAAAATTCCTTGTGGATGTGTAATTAGGTGCAGCTCCATGTATAAGTCTGCCTTTATATCGATATTTTTCCATTTATTTACAGGAGAGACAATACCTGCTGCAACAGTGACATTTTCCTACCTTAGCCTTGGGGATTCTCAGTTTCAGTTGCTGGAGGATAATGTGGTTTCTGTGCTCCAGTTCTTCTTCCCAGGGTCACTAACCATCTCTCAGTGGGGAGATGGGTAACAGCACTCCTTCCTCTTTGGTGGAGTTCAATCTATAGCCTCACGGTGGAAGCCATCGTGTTGTCCTCTTGATTCATGTATCTTCTTGCCATCTCTCCTAATTCTGTGCTCTAAAGCTCTTACTGCTGCAGGACTGCAGACAGTCTCCCACCAGCAGATGAAATGATTGGACACACTGCACAAGGGCCGCCTGCAGGGCACAGAGAGGGTATTGGTTCCTCTGGACATTTGCACTACGGCTTCAGACCTTCTCAAGAAGCATACAAGGATGGCCGGGAGATCAGACACAGCCAGCATGGGTTTAGGAGGGGTAGGTCGTGTTTGACCAACCTGCTTTCCTTTTATGACCAGGTGACCCACCTGGTGGATGCGGGAAAGGCTGTGGATGTTGTCTGTTTGGAATTCAGCAAGGCCTTTGACACTGTTTCCTCAGTAAACTCCTGGAAAAGCTGGCAGCCCACGGCTTGGACAGGTGCACTCTTTGCTGGATTAAGAACTGGCTGGATGTCTGGGCCCAGAGAGGTGGTGAACGGTGCTGCATCCAGTTGGCGGCCAGTCAGTAGTGGTGTCCCTCAGGGATCTGTGCTGGGGCCAGTTTTGTTTAATATTTTTATTGGTGATGTGGATGAGGGTATTGGGTCTACCATTAGTAAANGTTGTAGTCACGTGGGGGTTTGTCTCTTTTTCCAGGCAACAACTGACAGAACAAGCTGCGTTAAGGGAAATTTAGGTTGGATGTTAGGAAAAAGGTTTTTACTGAAAGAGTGATAAAGTTCTGGAATCATCTGCCTGGGGAGGTGGCGGAGTTCACCATCCCTGGATGTGTTTAAAAAAAGATTGGATGTGGCACTCAGTGCCACGGTTTAGTTGAGGTGGTGTTAGGGCATGGGTTGGCCTCGGTGATCTTGCAGGTCTCTTCCAACCTGGTGATTCTGTGATAATGATTTGAGTCAAAGAGGTTCAGATACCAAAATTCTCTGATTATCAAAGATTTAGAAGGTGGTATTTGAAAAGAAGCAAAAGCTTGTGTAACAACCCTCTGGAGAGTACAACATAGTATACCAATCTCATAAAACAGTGTAAAAAAGCCTGAACCCCTGTGTCTGTGATGATAGTGGAATTAGCAAGTATTTTCTGTTCTGGTTTGTTGTAAACTTGAAATATATTTGCTGTTCTACTGTTGATTGTTGTGATTGAGCTTAAAAACCAGCCCAGAGAATAAAATGTAGAGTAAATTTTGGTTTCAAAAGAAAAAAAAAAAAGAGATTCCCACTCTTATTTTTGCCATGTCTCATGTATGCCTATCTGGGAAAAATTGTCAGTAATAGTGACCCCATTTTAGCTCTAGAATAAAATAAGGTCATGAGCAAGGACACTGCCAGTGACAAAAAAACAAGGCTAATTAGCCACAAAAAAGCCTTATGCATAGTTAACTAATAGCCACAAAAAAGCCTTATGCATACTAACTTCTTGTGAAAAATGGAAAAATGTAATGTTGTGGGAGTGCGTATGTGTTTGTATAAGTAAATATGTGAGTATATTTATATATATAATTATTACATGGAAGTTAGTAGGGCACACTATAACCTTGGAAAAGTGTAAAAATTTTAACTTAGTTTCTTGTTTCACAACCTGTTCTTAAAATTGTAAGGTGCTGAGGCTCATAGAGGGACCATCTCACTTTGTGCCAGAAATTGATGGGCATGGGTTTGTATGGCATCATATAGCTTCTTTTGAGTTCATGGTTTCGTGTTTTCCTACCCATAGACATGAGGGAAGAAAACAGATACTTTGTTGTTGTTGTTGTTGTTGTTGTTATGACCACTGGATTTAGCAATAGACAGCCTTTCCTGCTGATTATTTCTTTGGGGAATGAAGAGTATGTTGTGTTTAAATAAAGACAACTTGTACCAAGGGTTTATTTTGCATCTTGAAAAGAAAACTTTAGAGTTGTTTTCCTCCTTGCTTAACAATTGTAATGAAACATTTTGTACTTGATACAGCTGTGTGCTTTTTATGAAGTCTGTCTAGCTCTTGAATACTTGGTATTCTCTGGTGAACGCATTTGGTGTAGCATGGATAAAACAAATCCCCCACATCTAATCTGTCATAATTAGATTTTAAATTTCATATAGAAATACTTCAGGAAATAAGAAATTCAGAAACAACTAAATCTTGTTCTTCTTTAATTAACAGAGGAGGAGCTCAGGAAGCTGAGAGAAGAAACAAACGCTGAAACGTTAAGGCAGGAGCTAGAAAAGGAACGGCAGAGGAGATTAGAACTAGAACAAAGAGTCAATGAAGTACTTAAAACAAGGTAAGAGAAATATCTTCTCTGTGAAGCCAAAAGCCACTTGAGATCTCTGACTGTCTCTGAGAAGTGCTGGTGAAAGCATATGTTTCCAGCCTAGGTGCTCTTAAAATAAATTAGTAGTTCAGAGAGAGAGCAGCTATCTATGTTTTCCTGTAAAACTACATCATTAACATCCATGTATGTATAAGTTACTTGGCCATAAATAATGCTGTTGCTACAGAAGTGCCATGACACTTTCTAGTTGAGATATTCTTCATTTCACCTCTTCTGATGCCCTCCCTCTAGGATTTTGCCTGCCTGGAGCTACTGAATGCCAGATTCTTTGCCATGCCATTTCATATGCTTTGCCTTTTCAAAACCTGTGTCTTCTCCAGACTGCCCAATCCTTGTTACTCCTGTTTTAGCAGCAGCAGGAACGTCCCAGTGCCACAGCAAAACTCTAAATGCATGGGAGTAACTGGAATTTGAGCCTTCCTTGCCACCGCAATGATGGATGGAAACACCTCCCCATGTCCCTAGGTCCTTTCAGCCTCAAGGACATCCACCTTGATGATGCAAAGAATCGCATTTGATGTTGTCTCTCCTTACTCTGCTTAGCTGCATGGATCTTAAGGCCATAGCAGATGCTTGGTGGCCTGGTTGGTCTAGGCCACTTGTGTACGTAGCTGCCCGTGTTATCTTCCCCGGCAATAGCTGAGATTACTCGGCTGAGCAGCAGGACCTGTGGCTCACCACCAAGTGCTGTCATCGGGAGATAGTGCAGGCTGAGTTGGTGATCACATGCTAAGCACTGCCAGTTACTTAGAGGTGACAGGCAAGAGCAAACAGGCAAAACGTTTTGCTTGGATATGCAGTTTCCCAATGCCGTGCAAACTCTTCCCAGCCTCCTGCTTCCTTCTGTACTCAAGTGTAAAAATACCTTTCTGCTCAGGCCAGCAGTCTATGTCCACTGGTAGCAATGGAAGTAGGAGCTATTCATAGGAAACATGTGAGCGTGGTTGTTTTCTGTTGTCTGTCTACCTCCTGCTCCTATGGAATCGTAGAATTATTTAGTTTGGAAAAGACCTTTAAGATCATCAAGTCCAACCATCAACCCAGCTACCGAGTCTACCACTAAACCATGCAGTCAAGGGCCACATCTACATGTCTCTTAAATACCTCCAGGGATGGTGACTCAACCACTTCCCTTGGTAGCCTGTTCCAGTGCTTGAGAACCCTTTCGGTGAAGGAATTTTTCCTAGTACCAAATCTAAAACTCCCCAGTGCAACTTGTTTGAGTGGACAGCTGAAGAGGACCCGTTGCATGCTGAGAGTATCTGTTAGCTCAGTAACAGCTGTACAAAGCAGTGAGCATTGTTTCCTACTGCTGGTAGATGAAACTGATGTTTAAGGAAAGGATACTTTCTCATCTGTGACTTGCTGCTTTGAAGACGTTGCTTGAGATTCAAATTGCACATGCTTGTCTTTAGTGCTGGCACAGGCCTTTGGCTTTGTCCTGAGAGCAGCTATGCCTGGGCTCCAGGTCATGCACAGAGAAGGGGGAAAGAGATCTCCTTATTGCCAGGAGTCCTGGAGGAGGATGAAAAGCCATCTTCTTCTGCAGGAAGGTGCTCATCATCATTCTCTGTTTCAGAATAATAAGGCTGACTCAGAGTCTGATCTGGCCCACTGCAGCTTATGAGTACAGGTTTTACAGAGAAAAGAGATAAAATGTCTTTGTTTATCAATATTTGTGTCAACATCTGTGCCTTGTTGGATTGTGGACAACAGTAAATCTCTAGCAGGAGTGACATTGCTAAATTAAGGTAGGATGACATGGCTCCCTGGGTGTTGTATTCCCATACATAGATATGCTAAGGATTACACTAGTCCTGTCAGCTTGGGTATTGCACTTGGGGATTATATTCAGCCAATTATCCTCTCTATCCAAGAGTTTCTCTAACTAGTCTTAGTACTATTTCAACCCTTTTGTGGCAGGCAAGATATGTAAGGTGACAACAAAATAAGACTTTGAAAATTTTTCAGTTTTTATCCAGGAGGAGAAAAATTTGGCTGTCCATGATTTTTCCTTAATTTGTGCTTCATTGTGTGAAATTCTTTACTGCTTACTGTGTTTTGCACTTCACTGTGGACATTTAAAAATACTTTTATTAGGACTATAGGTGAAATGTGGGCTTACATAGCCAAATACGTAATAGGCCAAATTTATGCCCGATGAAAATTTAATTTTATTAAGCAAAGTAACTGCAGAAAGTTCTATCTGCTTTTGTCAAATTCATCCTGCTTCTAAGGTAATTGTTTGCACAATTCTAAAATAGATATTCATACGTCCCCTGGTAGGGGAGGGAGCAGCTTTGTGGTACTTAGTTGAAGTCTGGGGTTTGCATGTACTGTTCTTTTTGCTTGCAGAAGTGAACTGCTAATGAAAACCAAACTATGCTGTGGTATAACAAAAAAATTACTTTAAAAGTTGCAGTATTCAAAAGTTTTTGTGAGGCAGATCAATACATGTAGCAATATAAAACATAATGCAAAATGTTTGGCAAGGAGAAAACAAGTTCACAATATAGACTGATTTTTTTTTTCTAGTGAAGATCATGGGCTTCATTATGGTCACACTTGTGCACAGGGAAGAGAGTGGAGTGGAAGAAGAGGATTATTGGTGTTTTTGTTTGTCGTGGTGTTTACTGTTTGTATATCTGAGTACTCAGAAATCTAGTGGCCTCAGTTGAAGTTTTCCACAGTTCAGAACATCCCAGCATTTGGTATGGCAGCTGAAGCTTATGACATTTTGCTAGCAGAATGATGCATAAATAATCTGGAATAGTTGGTGTGAACTGTTGCTGCCGTATTTTGCAAATTGTGAGCTACAATCACACAGAAAAAAAAATAACAAAAAGTTTTGCAACAACACTTAGCAGCAGCCTGTGACCTATGCAGCAAACCTTGTTTATTAATATCATTATGAACTGTTTTTACAAGGACCAAATAGACAGCGCTTCTGCGTAAGTCACTATTCCTTCATTGTGGATGAGAATAGCAAGGGCTTCTGGAACGTTTGATGTATTTTAACAGGAAGGAGATGGAAAACATGAAAATTATTTAACTTGTTTTTTTAACAGCTCTTCTGGGTAAGAAGCCATGCATACCTGAAAGATATGTCTTTAAACTAGGCTAAGAAAAGATCTGCTTATTTTTGCATGTATGAGGTTGGAATGTGCTTTTGATGCAAGTGCACGCACATTCAGGTTGCTTTGAGCAGTAGGAAAGGTGTTAACAGCCTTGAATGTCTTCTACAACAGTGGTTGAAAAACTGGTGGTGGGTCTCTTGTGAATTTGGAGTTAGCCTGTGGGAAACTTGCTTTGAATATGTCTGAGAACATCCTGGAGGTGACTGCACCTGTTGTGTGCAGCAACTCTGGTCTGCATCCAGTTTTTTGGGGGAGTCTGTTGATTCACACACATCTCAAGTTGCAGCTCTATTCAGGGCCTAATATACACAAACCAAAAATGTTTATTTAAGGGAAATGGCCTTCAGTGTCAAGGCTCCCTTAACTTTTGTGTTATATTTGCAATCAAAAAAATAACACTTTGGTGCTGTTCTGTGGGGCAGCACTGAATGGACACTGCATCAGAGTGTGCTAGTTGCTTTTGAGTGGTACATGTGTCCTGGTCATGAACAGTTCTAATATTCATTAATATTGATGCTTCCCTGACCTCAGTATATTAAAAAAAAAAAGAGAGAGAAACAAAAAAAGGCAGTTTGTGTTTGTCTTCTCCACTGTCTGAGATTGCTCTTATCTGTTTCAAACAGCCTGTGCTTTAAATGGCTGCAATCTCTAGTTGCATCAGGATGACCTAGCTTCATGTTGGGGATGTGTTGGTGTTACCAGTTACACCCTTCTTCTGAGTGGAAAGTGTGGTCCAAGAGGAATTAATGCAGCTTGTTTTCTTAGGTTCAGGCTGCGGTTAGGAAGCCCACATAGGAACACAGTGTTGTTCTGGGACTGTTTATGTTTTTCAGCCTTTTAAATCATGTCTGGCATGAAGAGTGGTTCAGAAGCTGTTGGAAAGATAATTTCTCCCCTCCGACAGTGGTCTTGATGAACTGGATGGTTCAACATGACCTGGTTTTGGAACTGAACTTCCCAGTAGGTGTGCAAGCCCAAACAATGAATTCTGAGCTTCCTGGCCCGGATCTGTCTGAAGTGGCTAATTATAACCTGATTCACAGGTGCAGTAATGAGCTGTCATTAACCTGATGATTCGTAAAGGTCAGGTTCTTCATGGGGAAGGAGTAACAGGCAGATGGCAAGTAAGACATTGCCAAAAAAATCATACAAAAGTAGCAAGAAGCATGACAAAGCCAACTGTCATGTGCTCCTGATGGAGCCCAGTAAGGCTCCTATGCAGAACTACTTCTTGATGAGGTTTTCTTGATTTTTTGCCCAAGAAACATGGGGAGTAATGGTGCTGTGCTGCTTCTGAAAATACATCCCAGCATGGCAAAGGAAGACCCAGCCTGAAAACTCTGACAGCTGACAGTGGTGGGATCTCATCTTGGCTCCGTCACAGGAGTTGTTCTGGTGTGACACCACCCCAGTCAGTGCCTCCACATGGCTGGAATGGGTTGAGTAACTGGCTCCTGCCTGCTTGTGAATGACAAGCCTCCTTTCCACCTAAAATGTCTTCAGCTTCAATGAAACCCAGTGACAGATCTCAGATGAAAATGCCCAGCTATATGTTGTAACCACTGGATGTGCTGATAGAGGAAAACAAGACACCACTGTATAATAGTTGGCACAAATTTGGTCATGTTTATTGCTGTCTGTCTTTTGAGAGCTGGAAATGGAGGAGATGCAAGGGTGTGGGAGAAGAAGCAAAGATACTAGGAGTTTTTAGCTGAGGAACCTGTGGCTTGTATAGAAACTGGGGGAAAATGGCGCAGGAATCGAAGTTTAGCTAAAGAAAATAAACTGGTGACATTTCAGGTGATTTTTGAAAAGAGTTGCTGCAAATACAGAAGCCATGGGGAAAAGTCTTGATGGGTCTGAAAGCAAGTGTCTTTCAAAGCAAAAACATTGAATTCAGCTCATCCAATAAATGTTGAGTTGTGATGCATAAATCAGTAATGCATCAGTTGTAATGCATAAATCATAAATTATTTCTAAATGTTCTTTTTAGAAAAGAACAAGGATGTGGAAAGCTCAGTAAGAATTGGGAATGCTTAGGAAGGAAGGGAGGTAGCAAGTTCTATAGTTTCTCCATCATACTCATTGATGTATGGTGATGTTGAGACAGCACACATTAGTAATGTGCGGACAGGACAGTGAGATCTTTTCCTAATGTCCTTTCTAGAGGAACAGCAGGAGAGAGGACGGTATGTCTGTCTGTATTGCTGCAATCTGCCCAGTGCAGTGGGATCCCTCTTCTCGCTCTTCATTTGCTGACCATGTTTCACTTGATCCCCTGCCTGAGGAGCAAAAGATGAAAGGAACATTTGCAAGTGCCTATATTGACTGATGAGTGATCATGAAATTGCACAACTGACACTTTTTTTGTCTCAAGAAGTAATCTTTTCAATCATACAACTCCCTGTCAAGTGAAGCTTGCTGTGGCTGGTGTTATGTTGTCAAAGCTGCTGCTTCATTAGAAAAATCTTTCTGTATGATATCTACATGGCTGACTGAAGACTTTGGGACTGAAGCCTGAAGTATTCTCAAGACAGGTTGGCAGTTGGAGGCTGTGTGCAAATGTAATTTGAAGCCTTGCATGTGTACAGAATGGCAAAAGCATTTGTGTTTTAAAAAATCTGTTAACTTTTAGTGGATGAGAATATTGTTGACTCATTTTGAAAGGTGAGACCAATGATGCCTGCTACTTATACTGAAATATATTTTTAAAACATTTTTGTTGCAGTTTTTTAGACTGTTTGACTTTTTCATGTTAAAGATATTTTTCGAGTTGGCTGTGATCTGTGTATTTTGAGAGCTTACAACATAACATTTTAAATAATTCTTAACACCTGTTCCTCTTGTGAAGCTGAGTGATGTTTGACCCTGGTAGCAATGGCAGAATTCAAGATTCATGCGTTAAATTGTGCTTTTGCTCTACTGCAATGGTTATCAACTTGTGAAACGGAATCCCTTTTAATTTATTATTGTGGGAAGAGTCATGGCTGAATATACCACACAAAGGCATAAATAATGCAAGAAACTTGATAGTACATTGTTGAGCAGTTGTAAGATGCAATTGGGCTGTTGGTGACAGGAATGGCTAAGCCCCACCTCTCCTCACAGTGGATGGTATTTCCCGGCATCCTAAGTGCAATGAATATTTTGAATCTTGTGAAAGGGCGTATGTTGTGTTTTCTCTTGTCATGATTGTATAATCTCAGCTGTGGAAACCATGGAGGTTCTGGTGCTTCCTTTACCCAAAAGGGAATAAATTCTTCCTCTGTAACATTTCATGTTGTTTCTGTTTTCTTTGTAGGGCGGAAGAGGTGCCTGCAGCTCAGCAACCTGCAAAGCCACAGGCACAAGCCAATGGAACAGGTGAGCTTGGTCGGATCTCTAACAGCACTAAGGTTAAGTTGGATTTTTTCTTTTTTTTTTTTTTAATCCTTACAAGATCAAACCTTGCTTCTGCAGAAGCTGAATATGAATGACCATTCAAGCAACTTCTCTCTCTGTACATGATTCTGCTTTTACTTTTTGTAGCTGACTTTGCATACCTGAGCAAGGAATTTATTGTGTATTGTAAAGCCTTTAAGTATGTAATGAAACCTGTTGGCTCACTTCATTATTCTTGCATGCATTGCCTTGACTTACCAGAAAACAGGTGTAATAAGTAGAAAAAATATTCTATTTTGTTCTCAGTTGCAGAAGTTCTGTTATGCCACTAACCATATTACTACTTCCTTCCTCTAAAAGAAGAGACATTCTGGAGAAGGAGTAAGCTTAAGAGTTATTAATTTTTTGGACACCTACACTGTCATCTACATTTCTCAAGCTGATACCTTTTATGAATTCAATAATGTAGTGATTTCTGAAAGAACTAAGGCGACAGTCAAATTCTCAGTCTTTCAGTACACTTTAACTTTCCTCTGCACACCTTGTGATGGAGACTTAGGCTTTTAAATCTGTGGACTAAATCTGAAATTTCTCCTCCTGTACTTCCATATTGTCAGTGCTTTCTGTCACATGAACTACAACCTGACATTTTTTTCTTTTGTACATTCAAAATTTCTTTCTCAGTACTTTCTGAAGTATTAGTGTGTGGGAAGCTACTTCAGATTTTTATTTTCAAAGGGAGGTGTTGTCTCAGCTGTAAACTGTCTTTGTTTTTCTATTTTTCATTGTAAATCATTAATAAATAGTTTATCCTGTTTTCTGAGCACCAGTGGCTTTTTCTCACAAGCTTAAATGCATCATTTTGGCTGTTGTAATTGGCTGATTAATCTTCCATGCTTCTGTTTAAACATATATTAATTTCATGGAGTTCTGCACTAAATTTGGTCCTGGAGTATTTAGGACCAGTATCCTATTTGTGACATTGCTGTATTGAGCTACATTTCCAAATAGTCTGTCTGTTCCTTCTAGACCACAATTTTCAGTTACAGGTGATTGTTTTGTTCTCACATGCCGTGCCTTAAGGCTTTTACCCTGATATTATTTCCATGTTACCCCTATATTGTGTTATATTTTCCACTGAAACTGACATACAGAAAGTCTGTGTCTCTTCATTATTTTGCTGTACAAGACTTCCCAGGTAGTATTATGACTGTATATTCCATATATAGAAAGTGGCATATGCAACATAATTTCTGAAGACTGACTTTAGAAAAAAAGAAACTGCATTTTTTTTTTGTATAGTTCTATAAAGACACACACACAATCTTTGCAGACTATCAGTGATTGGAAAGTGGAAGTAAAACTGCCTCTAGCAGAATTTTGCTTATGTTTCCACCTCCATTTCCTGTCAAAGCACTGTGGCTGCAAGGTGGTTGTCCAGCTCTCTGCTCAGGAGTGTTTTGCTTTGCACTTGCTTTTCTCAAGGTGACCCTTCAGCACAACAGGAGCACTGAGATTTACGTCAGTCTTTTGTTTACAGAAGCCTCTTAACCAGAAAATGTTTTTACTGTGTTTGTCAAAAATTGTTTGTTAGGATGTTTTACTCTTTGTACCTTGGGTAATAAGATGCTTCCATGTACTGTCCTAAGAGCAATGCAGGAGTCACTTCTAGTATTATTTTACCAACTTAATGTAGTTGGGGCTCCTGTGCAATGGCAGAAGTAAATTGCAAATTTCCACAAAGACTGTTGGTGAAGGACAGGGAAGCTGTACAAAGTCTGTTTCCTGATGAAGCATAGCGTGTGGGAACAGGGGCTGGCATTGGTAAAGATGTCTTCTAGCATTATCGTGATACTTAATGCTTCTCTTTTATAGATAAACGTAGTCACACAGTCTGTTCAAGACTCCAAAAGTGGTTTTGTGACAAATTTGGGGAGTATCTTGAGGACTTCAGATTTCAGCCAGAAGAGAATACAGTGGAAACAGAAGAGCCACTTAGTGCTAGAAGGTAAATCCCTAATGTTGCTGTAGAAATTGTTGGTGCCTTTGCAAGTTACTTTTTTTTTTTTAGCTAACCTTTTTTATGGTTTGAGCAAGTGTTTCAATAACAGATAATAAGACCAAAAGTACGGAACTACCTCAGTTTTGTGAATGCTTTGGACAAAATATGAAATTTTATCTGCTGTCTGAAATAAAATAAGATTTGTATTATTTACCAGGTTTTGTCATATGCCTCCCAAAAACTGTGAACAAAGTCTTAGTTAGGCTGGAGAGCTTTTAAACATCAGTTTTCTGTCTGATGAAGGTAGACTGTATTAGTTACTAGAAACACATTTTGTAACAGGCAAGAATGAAGCTTTATGCACATATAGTTTATAACTGTGAACAGTATTTCAGGGATCAAATGTACACAAGTGTGCACTAGTTGTCTATTTAACCAGTTCCTTTTATTTATTATTTTTCAGGTTGACTGAAAATATGAGAAGATTAAGTAAGTACTTAGCAGTATTTTATTTGTTGTTTGTTGTATTTGTTCTTGTATCATTTGGGCAAATACTTGTGACTTGTTGGCAGTAGTGTATGTGCATTGCCTTCAGAATACCTTCAGAATACCTAAAGAACAGTATTAAACTTAAGCTTTGGATGGTTCTTAACTTCCACTAGGTGAGCCACAAAATCTAGATCCCTGTTGTCTGAGGTGCCTGACGATCACGCAGAGCTCTCCAGAGCCTTGTTGTCCCCAGTGGTTTCCAAGTCTTGGTCTTCTCTATAGGCTTGGTGTAGGGTGCTGGAGCAGAGCAGATGGAAACAGCACTTGAGTCCATGACCTCCTTCAGTGCCTTGGGCGTGCCCTTCCACTTACTTGGTCTGCTGCTTTGGTTGTGCTGCTGAGGCTTAAGGAAACCTAGTCACGTAGGAAGCGTGTTGAGGATAGCTGAGTTTCAAGCCAAACAAACTAGGAAAGCAAGTCAGAGGCTCTATTGAAGAAAGACTTGAAAAATTGTGACTTCTACTGCAAAAGAGAGTGAGAGCTTCTGAGACTCTCTGTGCAGGAGGTATCATCGTTCTTCTTATTAGGGAAGGCAAAACTGGTGTGATCCAACAGAGAAAGCGGAGGTGGTCTTGCAGCAGCTCTCTCCTGTTTCCTTGTGTTCCCTAGCCAGTTTGCCCAAGTAGTAAAAGAGCATGGAGGAAGAGGGTAAAGGATGAGAGGGTTTTAGGGAGCTGAGGAAGAGCTCCTCTTGCTGGTTGGGTGTGCCTGTGTGTGAGCCTCTCCCAGCATAGGTCAGTCTCCCATGCAGTGACAGCAAGACCAAAGGTCTGCAGAGGTGGGGGACAGACCTTTTCCAGGGAGCCATGTGCTGTGTTGCTTGGCTTAGGAAGAGTAAGCAGCAAGGTGCTACCAATGGGTAGAGTCCTGCAGAGATACAGCCAAGAGATCTAGCCTGGCTTTAAGCTAGCTGGTGAAGCAGCAGCAAGGGGAGGGAAGGGCTCTGGATGTTGTCTACCTAGACCGTAGTAAAGCCTTTGATGCTGTTTCCCACAGCAGTTTCCTGAAGAAACTGGTTTCTCATGGCTTGGACAGGTGTACACTTTGCTGGGTAGAAAACTGGCAGATGGCCAGGCTCAGAGAGTGGTGGGGAATGGAGCTACTATATCCACCTGGTCACAAGTGGTGTTCCCCAGGGCTCAGTATTGGGGCCAGTCCTGTTTAATGTCTTTATCTATGATCTGGACAACAGGATGGAGTGCTCCCTGTCAGTTTGCAGATGACACCAAGTTGAATAGGAGCATTGTTCTGATGGTGGGTAGGAAGGGTCTGCAGAGACAATCATTTAGGGACATGGTTTTGTGGTGGATTTGGCAGTGCTGGGTTAATGGTTGAAGCCAATGATGATCCTAAAGGTCTTTTCCCACCTAAATGATTCTGTGGTTCTAAGTTGTTCCTTGGTGCTTGTAATTCAGTCAGGTTAATGTACATTGTTTTCCAGTGAGACGAACTGACCTGTGCAGTGGTCTTTGGGGTAATATGAACATGGCTGAGAACAAACTGCTTTTAGCATCCAGGGTACCCTTATAAAGGATGTTGATTTTTTTTTTTGTTTGTCTATTTTTTTGTCTTTGTCTATACTTAAGAGTTTAGACATAATCTTTGTCTTTGGTAATACTTTTGTTTTTGGAAATGCATTCTTTAATTGTTCAGTTACATTAGTAGGTTTAATTTTTTTTCGTTTGGATAAGCCTTTTTATCATTACATGTCTTGAATATTCCTATGGTTTACTAATTTGGTTGTTTGTAATTTACAAGTGATTTAACTACTGCCAGCTAATTCTAATTCTAAGTTTTGTTTTTTCTCAACTTCCATTTAGAGAGAGGTGCCAAACCTGTTACAAATTTTGTGAAGAATCTTTCTGCCTTATCAGACTGGTATTCTATCTACACTTCTGCTATTGCCTTTATTGTAAGTTATCCTACTCCTCCAGGAGTAATAAGAACTTGAAAAAATACATTATTTGCTGAAATTCGTTGAAACTGCAATGTCTGAGTAGGGGTTGTGCTACAGTTCAAGTTATATCAAATAGTGTAATTTAATTTAACACTAAATACTAGTAGTTGTCACTTCAGTTATATGTACAGCCACTTAAATTCTTGTAGCATAGTTTTGTAATTGTTAAAATAACTTAGAACTGTCTGGGTATTATTCTCTCCTTTCTTGTTTCTCATCTCCCAGTCCTGGTAATTTGATGGTTACTTCAGCCTCTGCGAAGTTTCTTCTTGTCTAGGGCTGAAATGCTGATAGTGGTTATATTTGATGAGAAGTTATTGTCCCCGTTGTCCCCAGGACTCTTTGCCATTTTTTAGGATCACATTGACAAGAGGCAAAATGCCTTCATTTCAGCAGGATTCAATGTGCAAACATCAGGTCTGTGAGCTAAGTTCAAGCATTTCTATGTTATCTTAATGAGGTTTGGATGCTGCAAAGACACATAAGTATTTGTGGAGTTCTGATTTGTTTCCTTTCCTCTTATTGTTAATTAAATGATCTAAATTCTTTTGGTCATAGTGTATATGAAATGTATTTCTGTCAAAGGAATTACCAATAGGTGTAGCTGAATGAACCTGTGTGGTGAAAATGTCACACACCTTTTTGTTAAATAATCCCTCCCTATAAATTATAGACCCTGTGCTGTTTTGCATAACACAGCTGAAGGAATATTGAGGAGGAGACTTCTCTCCCAGTGCCCTCTGTCTGTCCCTTCTCCGTATCTGCTGATTTTTCTCTTGCCTCACCTGTTAAGTCCATTTTTCAGATAAAAGCTGAAAGAAGAAACTTGAGCTGGTTTTTTGAAAGCTCTGGGGCCTGGGAGCCAGAGCAATGTTTCACTTCGGGGTTATCAGTAAAAACCCTAGTGCCTCTCACAGAGAGACTGTAGTCTCTATGTTCAGAAGCTGGGAAGGGAACAGAATACCTTTTGAAGCTCTTTGTGTTTGTACTTGTTACATAAAATAAAACCTGTTTTCCTTCAATCTTTTTAGTCTTGGTAAAAATTTGGGATTTAATTGACCTGAAACAATAGAGTGAGAGTTTATCCTGTTGCCCAGTATGGGGCTAATTGCTGTAACTCCTCTTCTATACCGTGGCTTCTATGCCATTGCTGACCATATCATGGTCATGTAGCAGATCCACAGACTTGGGGGTTTACCTCTTTTTTTTTTTTCCTCCTACCCCTTCAAGTAATTGTAGTGTTGAAAATACTCAGTACTCTGTCTGAGGCAGCTGAGAACTAGTTAAGTATCATCTCTGGAGATTTGGTTCATTCTTAGTTTTGATTTTGCATTCCTGAGTGCAGGGCCATTGTTAGTCATGGAGTGGCTAAAATTTATTAATTTTTTTAATATGAACTGCATGATTCTGAGCCCAACAGCACAGTGGGAAATGGTATTTCATGCAACTCACTGTACCCCAGTTTGTAATCCGCATCTCTCTTTGTTTGTTTGTTTTTTCTTCTTAATCTGCAGATTTACATCAATGCTGTATGGCATGGCTGGGCCATTCCTATGTTCTTATTTTTAGCAATTTTGAGGTTATCCCTAAATTACCTCATAGCCAGGTATTTGCATAAATACTAGCTTACTCTCTTAAGTAATGCTTTGCTTGAAAGATGTTTTGTTATTCTTGCACTGAGTTGTAAACTGTTACCCTTTGTAATATTGTGAGTTACATTTAACACAGTGAAATTCAAACTCAAATATTCTTAGTGTCATTGCTCGGTTTCTATAATCTTTTGCTATTACTGCGAATTATCTTTGTATCCTGTAGCTTGGGTTATCAGAAACAATGTTGCATGCTCTCAGACAAATCCCTCAGATCACTAAAACTCTAACATTAAATTCTGTGGCAATTAGAGTACTTGGAGAACATCACCTTCAATATTGAAGCCTGCTGTTTTTCCTAGCAGAGAATGTTCACCTAGGCCTAAAATGGCAATTCTGCCTTTTTTCATAACTCTTGACATACTTTATTCAAAGTATCTTCTATTTGTAAATTCAGTCTCTTCTAAAAATTAAGTCGGGGGGAGGGGGGTGTTTAATGCACCTTAAAATTTTATGCCTTAACGTGCATATTGTAAAATAACTTTCTGACTTCTTAATTGATACTTTCTGTTTGGCATTGTATTCCCTGGAAATTGCTGCTGGCAAATAGGCTTCTGAATAAGTTGATGTAATCTTGTTCACGTGAAAAAATAAGAGAAAAATATTCCTAATCCTTTACTCCATGCACACCATCAACTTTTGTTGTAAAACCCACAAGCAGTGATTCTGTTTAGTATCTTCTTAACTAATATTTTTAAAGCTGGCTGTTGTTGGCCAGTTGTGCTTCTGTTATGTTGTGGGTTCTTCATTAATTTGGGGATTATATTATTTACTTCTAAACCATAAGTGCTCATTGCAGAAAACTGCTTTTTAACCTTTTGCAAATAATCCATGTTGATGGATGGAGTTCTTTCTCTCTTTAACTATTTCCATAATTTCTAGGGGTTGGAGAATACAGTGGAGCATTGTGCCTGAAGTTTCTGAACAGATGGTAGGTCTTCAGCTTCACCTGTACACCTATAAAAAAAATTACACCTTTAAACTCTGTATCTGTGCGGGCAGTTGTGGAAGGAAGGAAGAGCAAGGTGCAAGTAAAGACACTACTTTTTTTTTTTCTCTCTCTTGTAGTTTAAAATTTTTTACTAACAGCACTGTTAGGTTCAGATGCTTCACCCTAAAATATTCCAAACTTAAAACACATTTCTGAAATGAATTTTAATTCATCATCTTGGGACAAATTAAGTCCTGTGGGATCTTGAAGAAGTCTTGCATTCTGTTTTCTTTAAGAACATCAAGTCCAACTGTTAGTGTAGCATTGCCAGCTCCATTGCTGGGTCCAGGTACATGTCCCGAAGTGACAGATCTAAGTGTCATTTAAATACTTCTAGGGGTGGTGACTCCACTTCCTGGGCAGCCTGTTTCAAGGCTTGACAACCCCTTTCTTGAACAAATTTTTCTGAATAGCCGATCTACATCTCCCCTGGCACAGTTTGAGGCCGTTTCCTCTTGCCCTGTCACTCGTTACCTGGGAGAAAAGACTGACCTCCAGCTCATTACAACCTCCTTTCAGATAGTTGTAGAGAGAGATGAAGCCTGAGCCCCCCAAAGCATTGAAAACTAAAAGTAACCAGCAATGAAAGGCATAAAAAGTAGATCTTAAACAAGGGAGCAAAATGGTAGATATAGAGACTATTTAAAGTGAGAGGAGTATTGCCAGGAATGTTGAGGGGTCACCTTGTTCTGACGAGTTTTGTAAAATACTTTTTATCTGAGCTGGAATTAATGGATTGTCTCTTTCTTGCCTAAGGAGCACCCAAAAGAGGACCTGACCGTGTCTGAAAAGTTTCAGCTCGTCCTAGACGTGGCTCAGAAGGCGCAGGTACTGTGCTGCTCTCCGGCTGCCTCCTTAGAAACAGGGGGGTTCATAGTCTGAGTGGTCAAAGGAGGTTGTGATGCAGCATGTGAAAAGAAGCAGTATTTTTCTTGCAAAGGGGACTTTATCTACGAGCAGTGGATATCTCCTTGAGTTTCCTGGAGCTTCTGAAATGGCATGATACTTCAGAGAACTGGTTGAGGTTCTCTGACTGCAACTCTGAGCAAGCTCCAGAGGGGAGCAGAAGCAACTTCTCACAGTTCTCTACCTTATATATGAATAGAAGCTTCTGATAACATAGATTGGGTAGTGAATCTTACAAATGTACTGGAGTGTGGATCCATATCCAAATCTGCTAGTTATAAAACTGATGTAGGAGACTCTGTTCCTTTAAGATTTAGCTGAAGGCTGCTGTCTGTTTAGCTGTGTTAATTCAACAGTTTGCACTGCATCTCTAAAATAGCATATTTTAAAAAACTCAACCCCCTCCAAGCCTTGAAATCTGCTGGTGTTGGAGAGGCTGAAGGAAGGTTTTCTCCCAGCTCCATGAGCTGGGTGAGGTAGCAGCTGAGTGACTGTACCATCCAGTTGAACTGCAGCCTTGTGCAATGCCTGATGATGTGCTGCTGTCACATGGGGTTTAACCTTCCCTTGCTAACGGTGAATGCTCAGCTCCTTCCTTCTGCTGGGGGTGGTGCACATGTTTATATGGACACCTTTGGAAATTTATTGGAAAGGTGAAATTTTCAGGTGCTCTGACAGTAAGGATTGGTCAGAGAATATGGCCCTTAGTCGTGAGCAGGGGTCAGTTGCATCAGCAGTTGTTGGAATTACTTGAAATCTGCTGTCTCCAAGGGTTTGTTATAAAACCCGATAATGGTCTGTTTCCAAGAAGCTAATAGTCCTTTTGATGAACTCAGTAACCACTTCCTGAAATTTCAGTACTCAAAACGTGTGAAGAAACCTTCCCTTTTGTTACCTACTAACAGAAGCTCTTTACTCTTAAATTGACAGCTTAATTTAAAATATTTGCTGTAATGTAAATGCTTTCCGGTCATGACAGTGGGATCAAATAGTTTCTTCACTTGTAACGATCAATCACAAGTTAGAGAATAAGGTTAAATGAAATGGAAGTTGTCAAGTATAGCTATTCTGTTCTGTATTTACTCCGTTGTGAAGTATATAAATGGCTAAGAATTAATTAAAAAAAAAAAATCTCTTCTGGGAATTGCTTACCAACAAAGTCAGAAAGCTGTTTGTTTCCATTATGTGGACAAAAAATCCCCAAAACAATGCAGGACTTGGTTTTAATTCTTTTGCTTCTTATGCAGAACCTTTTTGGCAAGATGGCAGACATACTGGAAAAATTTAAAAAGTAAGTTATGTGACATGAGGTTTTCTTCCCTTTTAAAATAAGATTTGACCAATATCTGTCATAATAAAATTTTCCTTCTTTTTTGTTTTCAGCTTGTTCATGTGGGTCCAGCCAGAAATAACACAGAAGCTCTACTTTGCTCTATGGGCAGCTTTTATTGCATCCTGCTTTTTGCCCTACAGGATTCTTGGGCTTGCATTGGGTAAACACAATAAATAATTAACCTGTTACAGTCTAGACTTAATGGTTAAAACTTACAAAATCTTTAGAGGGAGAATTTTAGAGTTTAAGAGAGAAAACCTGCATTAATAAATCATGCAGTTTTTTAGAGTATTTTCATTGTGCTTGGCATCATTTGTCATGACCATTTTGAAAACCATCTCAGTACTGTATAATAGAAAAAGACTGGATAATGCCTTTCCTTCTTGCAGAGGAGAAGTCTGTGATGAGCTATTAGCAGAACTTTTCAGACTGTCAGTTATAAGGCTTCTGGAAAATCCTCTGTGTTGAGGGTTTTTTGCTCATACATCCTTGTAAAGGAAATATGTGGCATGACACAGGAGGCATGAAAATGACAATGTAGGAAAAAAAATAAAAGAGTCAGTGGGACTCCTGGTAAAACTTGGAGGGTGGACAAAATGAACAGACTACTGTGGGTCTGTTACAGATACTCAGTCTCAACTGGGAATTGAGAAAAGGGTTCTCACTACAGGATGAGACTCTTTTTGCTAAGGTACGAAGCCCTGTACTCTGAGCCAAGAACTCCCATTTTTTCTTTAATGATATAATCAAATGAGTATTACTTGTAGTGGCACTGAACTTCAAATTTCGTTAGCTTGAACATAAATGTAGGTTTGCTTGACATGGCAATTGAATTTAGATGTATGAGGAATAATTGTTTTACTCTGACTTTTAGGAGATCTGAATTGCACTCAGTAAAGTTCAGAGAGAGTACTTAAAGCCCATTTTGACCTGGCAGAATGCAAGGAAATAACTTGTATAAGATAAGAGTTGGGACTGGAAGGTAGAGTTTTATATAGTACGTGAGAGCCCCCTGTTGCCATTAAAATTCTTGCAGGAGCTGCATAGTTGAATGCTCTGGTGTGTTTCTTGTTTTGGTAGTATATCATGTTTTCAGAATGCTTCTGGTAATAAGGAACATATGTTTGAATTATTTAAATGTTCTTCTGTATGATGGTGTTTGTAAATGTTTTAATAGTCTATGTAAATGTTTAAAAGAACTGGGGATGGGAAGGAAAGAAAAATAATTTTCTGGTGTTGGAAGAAGAATCAAAATAGTAAACCCAGGAGAATGGTTTAACACAGTGACTGAATATACAGAATTCGGTTTCATTTGTGAACTTTCAAAAATATGATCAAAACAGTGATGTTCTTAATGTCTCTTCAGCATTCAAACTGAAGTGACCTTTTTTTTCAGGACTCTATGCTGGAATCAAGTTTTTCCTTATTGATTTTGTCTTCAAACGATGCCCCAGACTAAGAGCTAAGTATGATACTCCTTATATCATCTGGATAAGTCTCCTGACAGATCCTCAGCTCAAAGAAAGATCCAATGCTACAGTGTCAAGACGGGTAAGGGTAATGAATCTTTTTGTCCCTATGTTCTTAGCCTCTGAAAATCA
Organism: Aleadryas rufinucha; assembly: GCA_013397815.1. Classification (NCBI taxonomy): domain Eukaryota; kingdom Metazoa; phylum Chordata; class Aves; order Passeriformes; genus Aleadryas; species Aleadryas rufinucha. Next base: position 391,821 of record VZTH01008326.1, on the reverse strand, counting down.
AATCACTTTCTCCTTTTTCCTTTTCTCCAGTGACTAGAGCACATTAAAGAGAAGGTTAATTAAATCCTTATAATCAGTGTTAGTTGATTGTAATATCCATTTTTTAAATTATTTTCAAAATTCACAGTTCTTCTGTGGATTCTCTTTCTTGTATGAAAGGAATCAGTTATCAAAAATATGTATGTATGTATGGATATACTGTGAATCATGAAGCTAAACACGCAAATATAACACCCTCCGTATTCATACCAATTTCTTTAACATACATTCTTTGTAATTTTATTGTCAAATGTAGTCTTTTTGGATCCACTTTCCCTATTCTTAGACATTCTTTTTCAGTGGAAATTCATATGCTTAGGTAAATTGAAGAACAGTTAATTAAAAAAATAAATAAAGGCTTGAGTATAATATGCAGCTTACTAATGGGATAGTCATTAACAAAGGTGATAAGGTAGTTTACATGTTTAGACATTATGTCTTATGGTTATTTGTATTAGGTGACCTTTTAGCATAGTGGTGAATGACTTCACCATGTTCGTACTCCAACAGTACGTTTTCTTTTTGTTAAAATGTCATAGTTAAATCACTGAGTATTGTGTTTTGTGCATCTTGGTAAATTGTTTTGGGGCCTGACATGGTAACTGAGTCAGGCTTTTCCATATCCCTGAATTTTTCAATGTTTATTAGTTTAAAAATTAAAATAGTTGTAGTAAATCTTGATTCTAATCCCATTTCAGCATTCACTTAATGCCTCTTAGCACAATATCTAATTGCATTCATGGAGTATCTGAGTACTGTCTGAAATTGCACAGTACCAAGCAGTAATTCAGCCTGGGTATACAACTGGAGAGCAAAAGGGATAAGCACATGAACCCTCAGTTGTTAAGAAGAAATCTGGGGCTTGGGGGGTGGTGGAGCAGAGGGTGGTAAAATAACTACAGCATAATTGAGTATTTCAGAAGGAAGTGGACAAGAAGGACAGTCTGTTACAGAAAGTGAGTCTTCTGTTCCTGTTTTCCAAGGGATGAGATGGGTAAATAAGCACTTGGATGAAGCCATCCATGGCCTGTATTTCTCCTGCTTGCAGAAGATGATCTTAAAAGTTTCTGTGCTTCTCATGCTTACAGGTTATCTTTCACATACTATGGTAGTTGTGGCATCTTCTTGCTAGGTCTCTCTAATCTGCCTTGGAGGTGGAAAGATTCTGAATTGCTGAACTTCAGTCCCTAAACTTAGAGAGTAATTATTCCTTTTGGCTTTTCTTCATGGCTTTAGTTTTGCAGCTAGAGACAGAGTTTTTGTACTACTTGGCTTGGTGGCCTTGTCTTGTCTTCCTGGAAAGGATGTGCAGGACTGCATTACCTGCTTCCAAATGTGTTTGAAAACGTTAACTTGATCTCAGTAATTTTAGAGAAACTTTGTTACTCCATGAGAGATTTCTGCAAACCTCATAGTATGAAAAACAGATTTTTGTACTAAAAGGTTAAAACCAAAGAGGGTTTTTCATTTTTTCATAGAAAAGGCAGAGCACAAAAGCATGTAGTGCCAGCATATGTGCTTTTGCTTCGGCTTCTTATCATTAAACAGTGTACAAGACACAGTAAACTTAGACACAATGTGATATTAATTGCCTGTACCACCACTCTGACCTTGTGTCCTTAGAGAACAGTCCTGACAACAGTATCTGATGGATAAGGGTTGTGTGTCAAAAGCTGATGACAGATCAAGTGAAAATGAGTATGTCCAGGTTGTTGGTGATGTTTTAGACAATCAGGACTCTTCTGGCATTACAAATCCAATCACTTCCAGTTAAATTTAATGCTTATCTAAATTGGATGCAATGCTTTTCTCTTAGTAAGTGACCACTGGTTGTCTCAAGCCTGAGTGGTAAGAGGAAACATTTGCATATGTTAGGCAGGACTACAAGTAAGGGCAGAACTACTCACATTTTCAGCCACCAGATGGGTCATGGTACTGAAGTTTAAACTCCATTTTTTTAATCTCTTTATATAACAAGTAGGTAGGAACCAGTGTAGCAGAGAGCAGAAATAGTCCTTATTCCAGCACAAAAAGCATTAGACCTCCTGCTCTGATTGTTTTTGTTTTGGGCCATGGTGCTTCACCTGGTTCTGCGCATGTGCAGCCTAATAGCTTGTCTAAGAAGGCCTTCAGAAAATTCTTTTCATTTTTAGTTGCACATAGATTGTTGGAGAAGCTGTGATTTTCCTTGATTCGGGGGACTCAGCGCCACAAAAGTGAGGCAATATTAGTTACCATCAGCCATTTGCTTTCCATGTCAACTTACTTTTATTTTTTTTCCCCTGAGGCATCGTCTTACAGGCACCCTAAAAAGGTGGATGGCAAATGCCCTCTGCTGTACTTGTTTTGTCAGTCTGGTTTCTAGTTAGCAGTTGCAGTGCACATTTTTTCATTTGCTTTGGATTTCTTTTCTTAAAATGTGTGTAAATCCTGCAAAGTGTTGAGTGCTGCCAATTTAGTGCAAAGTAACGAAAAAAGCAGCTGAAGGCTGGTTGGCCTTCAGCAGCATTGAGCCTTACAGAAGAAGAGCTTAGTCCTGAGCTTCCATGTTGTCAGTTTGCCAGTTGTTTAACTGCACGTGTGTGGTAGGGCTAAGAACAGAGCTGCTTGTGCCAGCTTTTGGAATCATGTGGTGCCCCACCAAGATGAAAATGAAAATGCAGATGAGCTTTCCAAAAGAAACTGCCTGCTGTCCTTCCAGAGGCAAGGCTTGTTGCCAGGGCAATCTCCAGTGGTTAAGGAGCTCTGTTTAAAAGTAGATTTTACTCAAGTACTTTGGTTTTGGGAACTCCATACTACCTTTTTTCCCTCCCAGGGATGCTGACAACCATTCAGATTTTGTTTCATATGTCAACACTGTCAAAATTCAGTGCAACTTCAAAGCACAGGCAAGATCAATGGTTCTGATGCAACCTGAATAAATTGAACTGGTGTGCTCTAACCACTCATGACTCTTTTTTAATTGCGTTCATTGTGTGTAGTCTCTTGGTTTGTGAGCAAGATCTGGCAGTGTCACTCAGTTCATGTTTTATTCTGTGTATTATAGTGTTAAATAGATTTCACTTTTTTTCTTTTGTCACTGTCACATTTGTGTTGTTTGTTTCTTTTCCTGCTAGCTGTCAGGGCATGAAAAGGTACGGATCGTAGTGTGGAAGACTTCCTTTCATTTTCAGCATTTGTATTCATAATGAGCTTAGGCAGTTCTGTGTGGCTTTTCTTTTTCTCTTATTTCTTTCTAAACTTCTTTTGTGCAGTAATACTTTGTATATATCTCTTAAAGACAAGCCAAGTACTGATAATACATTGTCTGTTAGTAGTCCCACTAGTTACTGTCACTAGAGCTGTTTGCAGTGACTTAGCTAATCTAGTGAAACATAGCCTTTACTGTAGAAAAACGGTATTTTGAGATAGGTGCCTTTAGCACCATGTGCTTCACCCCAGCAAAGGGTGTCTGTCAAAGGGCAGCACTTTGAAAAGTTATGTTCAGGTACCATATTAGAGGCTTGTGCTGTAGCAGCAGTATAGTGCCGTAGTCCAGAGTTAATTTATGGAAGTAGTTAATGAAAATTGTTTCATTATAGATTTTTTTTTTTTGGAAAGACTAGTTAGCTAAATTATTTTTGAGAGCATAGCTTAAATGTTGCTGCTCAGATTTTGGAATCATGTTTCTTTTTCTGCAGCTTCAGACAGCAGCTTCCAGGAGTTACGTGGGCTCAAGTGCCCCAACTGGAATAAGCAAAGATGAAGACACAAGTCGTTTTCATACCACCAAGAGAGGAAATTTCCATGAAGTTTTTAACCTGTCAGAGAGTGAACGTCCTTTGCCAGGTATGATGCCACAGGAAGGCTGCATTAGTAGAATATTTTGTAAAAAGCCAAGAATAGTTTAAAGTTGAATTCCTTTTCTGTGCATTGTATAGGTGTAACCTTTTGATTTAAAAGTCTTGCTTTAAATTAGGATGAATGGAGATGGTCTTTTTCATTCCGTATCCTTGCAGCTCTTTGAAAGAGTGCACAGCCTGGTGTGCCTTTTGTGGTTATGCAAATCCAATAGTCACGTTAAAGGGAACAATCATATGGGTGGTTTTTATGTTTTTTTTTTTCAAAATGAGTGTTAAAACAGATGTTATGATGTCTAAAACACCTGATTTAGGCTTTTCTTTCTAAGCACTTTTAGCTTTAGGTATCTAAAGTTTAATATGCAGTGTTTTCTATTGTATAAGGAGACTGTTGGGGGTAGTGCCTGTCTTTTTCTTAAACTGAGATTACTTGTTATAACTTTTTCAGTGTGTGAAAATGGCTGGCGCTGTTGCTTGATTAACAGGGATCGGAAGATGCCTACAGACTACATCAGGAATGGAGTTCTTTATGTCACAGAAAAGTGAGTCATTGCACTCCACACATTTCTTAGGGGGGAAATTCAAAAGAGTTGAATCTAAAAGGGGTCCTTTAACAATGTTTTGAAACAAAAATGCGATTTCAAGGTGCTTTGCAACCTCAGGAAAGCATCATAGGAGAGGGAGAGCTGGCCCTGCTGTGTGGCTACACTTAACAGATGAGATTTGGCCTTGGAAAGCCTTGCGTAGGAATGCAAAGTAGCTCTATGTAGACAGTTGTTCATAGCTGTAGTCCTTGATGTGTATAACGTGTTAACTGTGTATATACTAGAAAAGAAACCTAAAACCTAAGTATACATTGAAAGTTGTGATCAACAGCAATTTGACAAATACTCTTAGTTTGGGTTTTTTTAAGCAAGCTGAATGTATAGCTTCCTGAAATGACAGCAACAAAAAGCAAACTGAAAATTAAGCCTTGGTTTCAAATTTTTATGGGTGAGTGGTTGTTTTTCTAAATTTCCTTACTTGCCTCCCAGGAGCGAATAACTGTGGTCATTACTGTTTGGGTCTTGCACTGAAGTTCCTTTGGAGTGTAATGAAAGGAAGTAAAGCTCATCTGTATGCAATGTCACCTAGTGATGGAGGCCACTCTCCAGTGTTTAGAAATCTGAGCTTTTGTCTGCAGCACAATAACATGAAACTAACACAGTGTTTCTCATTAATCTTCTTTTAGGATGGTGAAAGATGTATAAGCCTTTTGAGATTTGGTATTTCAGCTGTTTAAGGATATATGTCCCTCATGTGTCTTTAAAATGCTTATCAGGTGCATTCAGTGCAGCAGTATAAATACAGGAATTTTTGTGTGTGTATGCATTCCTGTGTTCTGGGCTTTCAGACACATCAGCCAGTTGCTAGAATTTATAAATGTTTGCGCTAAATTAGAAGCCATAACTGAACTGAACCTCCTTCTTTTATCTTGAAAGTGATTTTAACCTGTGAGATTTCAAACTTCAGAAGAGACAAGAGGAATACTTGAGAGTTTTATTTTAGTACACTGTATCAAAATGAACATTTTCCTTTCTTGTTTTCAGTTACTTGTGCTTTGAAAGCTCAAAATCCGGCTCATCAAAAAGAAATAAAGTTATAAAGCTATCGGATATAACAGATATCCAGAAGGTATGTCTGATTGGTGTGGCAAATAGGGGAGAAAGCTGGTTTTCTGTTCAGCTACTCATGTTTTGCATGTGTGCTTTTGTTATTTTGGAAAAGCATGCCATTGATAATATGTATAAGCGAAATGTAATTCTTTGATCATGAATGTTTCCCAGAACTCCTGTTTCGGACTCGGTGCAACGAGACTTGCTATGAGCATGAAGACAAGCTAGTTTACTAAACCCTTACACTCCTGCATTTTTTTTTTTAATTAAAGTTATGTTGTTTATTAACTCCAGTGTTGACCAGAGCTGCATAGGTCTTAAGAAGATTTATTGGTAACAGGAGTTGTATATTATTAATTTCAGTCTGGGTGTGGATATTGATAGATGCACCATCTTAAAAGTAGGTGCCTCATAGGGAGGCAGGATTGTTGTCAGTGTAGAAAGGTAGATCATTAGAATAGCCAGACTGGGTTGGCCTGGAGTTTCACCCATTTGGGATCCATCAGTAACAGAGGCAAGAAGTGGAAGATTGGAAGGACAGCAAGGGCTATGTCATCCTTCCTTTGGTTGAGGTTTATCAGTGGTTACTAAAGACTTTATTGGTGCCTTGCATCACTCTCTATGGCCCCCAATATCATTTTTTGTTACTCTTTCTGAACTTGTCCTTGTCTTGAACACAGACACCCCTGCTTTCTCCTGCATTCTGTACCACAGATTAAATCATGCTGAGCAAAGAAACACCTCAACCTGGTGTCTACTACTGCATAAATACCTCCAGATTTTCAAATTAATTCCGTCTATTTATATGACATGTCTATAAAGCAGACAGCTTATGCTCAAATTGAACATTCCTACTGGAATTAATAATTCATATTAATGGATTTCAAACATCATACTTCAAGTAATGCTGGTTTGTTGTTTAGTAGGCCTTTACTGCCATGAAGTTCCTTTTGCATCTGTGTAGTGTTTTTAATGAAGATGAGACAGGGATCATGGAGTCAAGCAAAAAAATGTGCTTTGCCTGGTTTTATTTGGAGGTGGGAAACCCAGGTCTGACTTGGACATCTCTTTCTCCCTGTAAATACTCCCAAGTTTAGCCAACTGTATTCCTTCTTATCTTTATGGACTTTCTTTCTAAAAAAAAAGCAAGCAATCTGTGCGTGGCACTGCGTGCTGTGGTTTGGTTGACATGGTGGTGTTCGGTCAAAGGTGGGAGCTCTTTTTCAACCTTAATGATTCTATGATTCTGTGATACCCTGTTTTCTACCTAATTTTGAAAAAGAAGCTTTTTCTGGTCTGCTTGCTGCTCCTCTAAAGAGTGGATGAATGTCGCCTGTAGGGGAAGCTGTGGGTGATGCACACAGGCCCGTCTCATGCACACAGAGGTGGGCTGTGCCCTGCCCGCCCCGTCCGTCTGCCTGCGGTTCCCAGCACCACGGCTGGGTCAGCTCCCCTGTGCTGGAGTGGGACTGATACTCACTTTGGGGCTGGCGCTGGTTCCTTCAGGTTGAGTGTTGCTGCTGCTCATGGGAGGAAGTGGAGAGAAGGGTCCTGGCTGTCTGGGTGAGGCTGTAACCCACCGAGTCTGGGATCTGAGAATGGCAGCTGGCTTCGTCCTGGTTTTAGTAGAGGTCTCTTAGTTGTGGCTGGCAGGACATGCCAGTGATGAATTGTGTAACCTCTGTAGCATCTCTTGCAGTTGTTCAGTACAGAAGATGTCTTACGTCTTTGTTTGTGGTTTTTTTTAGTATAAAGTGCTCTCTGTTCTCCCGGGATCAGGGATGGGTATTGCTGTATCGACACCATCTACACAGAAAGTAAGTAGCTGGCGGTATCTGTATTGCTATGTTGGTCTTCTTACCCTTTTTTTCCTCCTCTGGTTAGCACCAGCGTAAAGGCTTTTTTGTCCTCTTATGCCAGTGGTTGGCTTTTTTCTCTTTTTTAAAAAAAATCCACTTCTCTATTATTCAGTATGTTTGTCTTCAGAATTTTAATGAATTAAATATTCAGCTCGTTCTACTATGTCTGGAGTGTTTTACCCTAACACTTCAGAAAGATCTTCCCCAGCATCCACATCAGGAGCTTGGGGGCTGCTCTGCTGTGCAGTCTGAAGCAAAAAGCTGTTGGTTTGAGAGTATCCATGGGGTAGGAGGCTTTGAGGTGGGAGGGCCTGACCCTCAGATGAAGTTTTTAAGGAAGTGAAAAATACTAGAAACTATGCCACATAGTAAAGGGTTTAATAGAGAAAAGGATTATTTTCTCTTTATCAATGCATTTCTAGTGCAATTAACCTGTTCCTATTGACTTGACAAAAATTTACCTAGGGGAAATTCTTTTTCTTTGTGTATTGACATGATGTGGTTTTTTCTGTCATTTAGCCTTTGGTGTTTGGTGCCATGGTACACAGAGATGAAGCTTTTGAGACAATTTTCAGCCAATACGTGAAAATAACATCTGCACCATCCAGCAGTGAAAGCTAGTGTCTTATCTTGGAAGAGCTAAAGGAAACTTTCTTATTGTATGACTTGGTAGTGAAACAAACGAACATCCTCATCTATTTTGCAATAATTTTTCTTGTCTGGTGGTTTATATTCTATCTGTTACATAAACCAAGTGTATTTTATATATGCCTTCATGTTTGTTTTTAAGGTTTTTGTAAAAAAAAGACAAAAAAAACCAAATGAAACAAAACAGTGAAAGTGCTATCATCACTATTAGCCTTGCACATTAAGCACTTTTAATGTTTATTTACTGACATTAAAAGCTGGGAAGATGCTCGGAGACCTGACTGTATAACAGATTGATCCCTTTATCTCCACTGATGTCACTAGGGATATATTTGTCCCTTTATCTTAGTTGTTTTTCCCCGAGATGTGAGAACGATGACTGCAGCAGCCTGAAGTCTCCTTCTTCAGCTTGGAGTTTTTAATTGAGTCCTTTATTAAAACTGATAGCAACACCAGGGAAGTATTAGCATCTTAGTATTTCCATATTTACAACTGCATTTAAAATAACTACTTCTTGCTAATTTTTGCATTGCAGAAGGATATTTTACTGGTTTGGTTAACTTCAATTTTTCCTGCATAGAGATGTTTAAATTACTTGTACAGTGAATTGGAGGAGAAAGTTTGTAACTGTATTTTCCTTTCCTCATTAACCAAAGTAAGAGGAAGGAAGGCAGGCAGATACTTTTTATAAAAGAGGGCACCAAAATGTTGTTCCTAAAATGTTAGGCATCATATGATTATATTTCTATAGGTACTTGTCCTAGAAGGGCTCAGCTGTTGTACATGTTGCATGTACAAGGTGTTCGTATGTTAATGCATTAAAAACTTGAAGACTTTTTGTGTTGGGAGAGGTGAGAGTAATTAAACTAAACTCAGATGTGACCTTTTTTAATTTGGCTCTTCTCTTGAGTTACCTTGTAATAAAGAAACCCTGGTATGATATAGCAACTGAAAGCACTAATTCCTCTCAAAGCAAATTTGAGGAGCATTGGTGTGCTTCTGTCTTCCCCCTTGCAGAATTAAATTTTGATAACAATTAAACCCAACTGCCAGGTAAAACAGGAAGGCTGCACTCCTCTAAACTCTCTCAGGCCTGTCTAGTAGTAAAGCACATATTGACCTTTGTCTTTAATATTAGAAAGCTTTTATACTCTATATAAAGCACCCATCTGAGAGGTTTAGAACTTTATTTGCATTTTCATGAAAGCACAGTAGGAGTTATGCCAAGCCTTCCAGAGTGTCTTTTCCTTTGCTATGTCTTTTAGAGTTGAGTAGTATGGATGTCTCCAGACACTGTATGAATGGCCCTAAAAAAAAGCAATGGAGATGTAAATTCTTATGTAAAAATGGGACTTTATTTAATGGATTTTTTTCTGTTTTTTTTTTAAAACGGGAATTTCCTTTCTTTATAGGGAGAGGGGTAAAATGAAGGAGGGAGAGGAGTAGCAAACACCAAAGGGTGTTTAACTCTTAGCAGTTTTAAAATGAAGTGTGTCAATAAATGCAGGAGTCATGAAGAAGGTGGCAGTCAAACTGTACAAAACTTACTTTAGTCTGGTCATGAAGAGGTAGGATATGAGAACTTAATATGAATTGGATATGAAGAAGTACTGTTGAATACCATAATTTGGTTGAGTATTGTAAAGTGAAACACTGATGGAGTTGTGCCCTGGGTGGAAATGTAAGCAAGAACAGGGGAGAAACCACTGTAATGGCTAAAATGCAGTTTTCAAGTTCTCGCTTTAGAGTAGCACTTGAACATGTCTGTACATGACCTGAAAAATGGGTGCATTTCTATCACCACCTTTGGTATGCTGTAACTCAGGGCCTGGAAACTTCAAATATAAGTGAAGCTGATGGGAAATCCATTTTGCCACCATTTAAAGTGAATGTAGCTTGACAGTGTATGGTTTCATAACTTTACACATTCAGGTTATATGTTTAAGTAAAAATTATTGATCTTAAATCTTTCTCATCAAAACTACTTTAAAATCAGTTAATTTCTTTCTTGTAATTGCTACATATTATAATTAGGCTTTCCTTTCTAGAATCTTCCTTGAATAGTAAGTGTGGCTAACAAATAGGCATTAAAATGGCTTAATGTTATATAAATCTTGATCAGATTCATTCATTTTGTCTTAAGAAAAAAATCCCTTGGGTGTGTTTTAAGGTTATCCTTTTTTTTTTTGAAGAAACAGAAAACTATATTTTTTACAGAGAGCATGCTCTTTTTCTTATTTTTGTATCATTTTTCAAGTGTAATTTATACCTTCACTCTGATCATAACAGCAGTTTCAGTAGGAAATCAGTTGACTTGCACTTATTACCTCCTCCTCCTCCCACCCTTCACTGGTTGACCCTCGTGTACAGGGTTGTCCTAGATTCTGGTTCCTGCAGGAGCTATAGGATCTGTACTGATGGTGCCAGGACAATTAACCATACCTAGGCTTTGGAGAGGGAGAAAAGATATCTTTATCCTTTTCCCAGACTGAAATGCCTCATATGTACAATACGTTCTTAAAATTTATTTTCTGGGCAAAGAAATTAGAAACGTCTTATAAAATCTAATGTGCTGACGTTTGAAATGAGTCCACACTTTAACCGTGTGAACTTAAATAGTGATCCTTAGAGCAGTAAACCTTGTGCAAACTGCAATGCAACATTGGTTCTAATACAGAGAGAACAAACTGGATTTCTTTTCCTTTTTTTTTTTAATAGAGTTGTAATATAATTGACAGATATCTGTGTACATATTTTGCAAATTTCACTTTACATTGGGTTATCCGGTTTCCCTGCTGCACAACTGCTCCCGTGGTGTCCGTGACTTCAGAGACTGAAGGTAACCTCCGCGTGTTTACTCACGCTTTTCTCCTGCTGCACCCTCCCGGCTCTGGAGGGCAGGAGGGGATGGGCAATGAGGAAATAAATATATACTTGACTTGTGTAATTACACTGAAGCTCTGACCTTAAATTCCAATCTTCCTAGTTAGTTTTGCAGTACAGCCTGGTGCACTTCAGAAACAGGCTGGGTCGGAACACTTAATGTAAAGTGCTTCTAAATAGCTGAAAGTGATGTCCTTGTCATTCTGTCTGTCTGATGGCTGTTTATATTTGCAGTTCTGTTCATGTCTGTGGATGTCTTGATCATTCACGCGTAATTTGATTTAACTTCTTTAGAAGTTCGTTGGTTAGTTGGAGTCCCTTTTAAAGACAATAAAAAAAGGGAGATGAAAACTAATTCTTTATCAGTGACCATTTAAATTCAAAAGGCGAAACAAGCTGAAATATGAAATCATGCCTTTCTGTGCACTGTAGCTTTTGTGAGGCAAGATTGAATGAAACAAGCTATTTATTAGTAGCAACATCACACAGGATGCCAGCAGCAAAACTGTACCCTCGTTCTGCCGACAAAGAGAAAAGGAATTTTACCCGACTGTGAAGAGATGAAAGGATGTACCTGTTTTTTGGCTACTTAAACCTGTTTGAAAACATTGGTAGTTTTTATTGAACTCTGTACATTTTGGCAGATGTTTAATTTCTACTAATCATTGAAATATAATGGATGTTAAAATTTTTATGTCTGAAGTTTGAGTCTATATTTTGAAATTGTAAATAATTCATTATCAGTGTAACTTTTGTTTGACAAAAGACTTATACTGTATGAATAATTGAAATAATGAAATTATTTGCCCTGTACATTTTTTAAGAAAATCTTGTTTGTTTAAAAAGTCTTGTATAAATTATAATTTTTATTTAAATAAACCTGAAAATGCTTTGTGCTAATGTTTCTTGCAAACTTCAGTTACTTATCTGTCAAAACTACACCTGATTCCTTGTAACAAAGTGAGTGAGTGCTTTTTGGCAGATTCATAGCCACAGGTCCATCGCTGGAGGGAGGCGGGTGGATCTCATTGCTTTTGAAGTCCAAGGAACTTGTATTATATTGTAAATAATTCCATTACTTTATGGAAGAGTGTATGTATATTTTTGGTTAGGTCTCTTCTGTGATTACATCAGTCACTTTGTAGTACACAGTTAATTTAAGGAATGAAAAAGCAAGCAGTGATTTCTAAGATGCCACTGCAGGAAGGCAGGGATGATACAAGATTGTTTGGAGTAGTACATACTCCTTATCAGCCAGAGCTCCACTGCACTGTGCTGCAGGTGGGCACTGGAGGTAGGGATAAGCCCTTTTCCATCCCCAGGGTGTGCAGGGGGAGCAGCATTCCATAACCAGGAGTGGCTGTTGTGCAGCCTCTGTGTCACCTCAGCTCTCTGGTCACACCAGCCCACCCTGCAGTGTGGTGCCTGTGGCCGTGCCTGAGTGTAACCTGTGCCCTGCTGGGGATGAATGGCCACGCTCCCTCATCCTGCTGTGTTCCAGGGAAGCTGTCCCACTGTCCTGCTGCCCTGCGCTCGCTTTCGCAGCATTCTCAGGCTTTTGTGTGCCCTTAGGAATGGAATCCCAGGAGTGAGCTGCCTGGTCATCTATTTCAGACCCATTTTTTTGTCTCTACAATGCTCCTTTCTGTGTTTGGCTCAGCTGCAATAGGTCAGTCTGGGACGGATCCTCCACACGTGAATGCGTGCTGCTCTCCTTATTTCAATATTTAGTTTTCTCGTGGCGGCAGCAATGCAGCTGGTGATATAATGGTCTTTTATGCTGGTATTTTCTGTGTTCTGACAATACTTAACTTGTTCAGAGAATACTTAACTTCCCTCTTGTACTGCTTTAATGCGTTTTTTGTTAAATATTTGTACAAGATGAGTTACACCTGCAGCAGTACTCAGAGAGGCTGGATTCAATCCCAACTGCCTGAAGCCTTGTGGAAGGAAAATGTGGAGCCTGGAAATCTGGTTTTGGCTGTAGACTCCATGGTGTGTGGGGGGGACACCGTCTTCCTGAAAACAGTGCTTGCTGTCTCAAGGTCACTTTAGCAGCCCATGAAAAACATAGAATTGAGTTGAATGAGCTGTTCACCTGCTCTCCCTGTAACTCTGATTCCTTCTGCAGAAAGGAGGCTTTCCAGCCAGCCTGCAGTGCCACCCACACACGCTGGCTTAGTGCACGTGAGCAAGGCATGGCAGCCCTGGATTAATGGCAAAGGGCAGTTATAGCATTCAGCTTGAAGAAGCTGAGGGGTTTTTTTGCTGTTACGTTTAAGTGATTTTCAGGTTAAGTCTGAGTTCTCCTGAATCCCTGGATTCACTAAATTGTCTTCCTTAGTTTTAGGTTAGGCTAAATGTTTCGTACATTAGTTATTGGCTCCTCTTAGACTTTTGAATATTTTTATTTAAAAAGTAAGTAAGAAATAGTAAAGATGTGAGAAGTTAATTTTCTGTCTTAGAGAGGTTGGGATATTGCAAAGGGATCAGTCTCTTGCAGCAACAGTGTCCTCAGTGGGCTGTGGATTCTTTAGAAATTAGGTGGGCATAATGCAGTGCCTGAAGGATGTAGTTGTGAACATGTCTTTAATACTAGATTTAGCCTGAACTGATGCTGTATTTGGTCAGGTTGGATTTGATTGGGAAGCAGAGAGATGAGGGGTAGATAAATACCTTTTTCTAATTTTAAATAGCTGGCACTTTTCTGTACCTTGAAAACTTCACAGCCTGGTTGAGATGTGCATTAGGCAAAATTTCTGTTTTTACATTCTCTCCTGGAGTTCCTTCCATCTTTGCCAATTTCCATGAAATATAGATGCATATGGATAATGACCTCCAGCTTTCCTTTTTCACTATGCTTCCCTATTAAATACCAAATTTGTTTAATCTATAGCTTCTGCCTTATGTTTCACTCTCCACTATGTATTTTTTTTTTCTTTGATTTTCCTCATGTACATGTATAAACCTTCCCAAAAAACCAAACTCAAACCTTGGCCCATTTGGCCTATTTCATCCCCTTTCTTACCCCCTGCCCTTTGTTTCATCTCAGGGTGATCTCATGTGAATGGATGTACCAGCATATGCATGCCCAGAGCAGAACTTTTTCTTCATCCTCACTTTGTTAGTAATTTGATGCTGGCATTAACCTTACAGTATAGCTGGAAGTTCAAGATTAATTATGTCTGCAGAGAAGTTGCTCTTTTCTTTCATTCCTAAATTTCCCAAATTTCTCCTTTGCTGTTTCTAACAGTTTTGAATTGAGAACTTTTCCACTGGTTCCCCTTACCTTTGTCTCCTTCAGCATTGTTCCATTTTCTTCCTCTCACAAAAATAACCCTGTAATTTCAGTCCTGATTATTTAGAGATACTGACTGACCATGTCCTGATGAACATGTCACAAGTTCACTAAAGCTGCCTTCACCTGTTATATCTTCCATTTTGTATAAATTGGAGCTAAATTGCTATATCTGCTGGTTTGGATTACTCAGTGGCTTCCATTTTGTCAAGCTAATTTGTCATGTCTCTGCTCCTGATCATCTGCATGACTGGGGAAGAAGCTTCTTGAACCTGTTGAGTGAGCTCTTTAAAGCGAACAATCTCTTCTTGACAAAACCATTTTTACTGGTGCAAGCCTTTGTCGAGCAAAATATGTACCTGCAGAGGAGCAAATGTAGAATTAGATGATTTTGCCTGCTGCAAAATTGTGTTTGGGAAGGAATGTTTGAGCCTAAGCTGCTATTTGCTCAGGCATCTCCATGCCAGTCTCTTGAGCACAGGGTGTGACGTTTTAACCTCTCATGGCTAAGTCAGTAAGAACTTCTGAAAATCCTCTCCGTAGATTTTTTATGTCAGATAAGTATTTGGGAAGTACTCCTAGTATAAAGTCTGTAAACAAAGCAACTGTATTCAGTGTTGGTTTTGCTTCGTGAAAAAATGTCTCCTCTGACCAAAAATGGCATTGGCCAGTCACGAATATTCACCAGCCACACAACAGGAATAAGAGTCATGAGTTGATTCTAAACCTAACAATCCTTAAAAATATCATGAAAGTTATGTATTTGTAGAAATGGGATCTGTACAAGAAGTATTTGGGGCCAAAAACCCTTTGCCAAAAAAAAAAAAAAGTCAGGAAAAAAAGATTAAATCTTCTAGATGTTATTTGGGAAAAAACTGGATGGGTCTTGGAGTGTGAGCTAACCTCCATTAGACATTGCTTGTGAAGTGTGTCTATATATATATATACACACACACCTTTCTTTACTCTCATAATGCAAGGCTTTCCTGCGTTTGAGGTGTTTTTTTCTTGCAATACCCTGTGTTTTGGATGCTTGCAGGAAGTGTGTGATTGGTGTTGGTTAGTGGACAGGCTCTAGGAAATTTCCAAAGCTACACAGGATGTCATCATTCCGCCCAGCACTCGCCTGGCAGGGGAGATGCCTTAGAAAGCCATTTTCCTGCTCACAGAAGAAGCTTCACGTTGCTCTCATGGTGTGTTGACCCCTATGACTTTCCAAAATAAGCAATCCTGACTGCACCGCTCATGGAGTGGTGGCAGCTGTGTCTGTGCTCAAATCGTTCTGCAAGATGAGTGGTTTTGGGCACTTTCCAAGGAAAGCAAAGCACAGCTAAGTCTTGAACTTTACCTATGTGATGCAGGACTGAAATGGTGAAGGAAAGACAGATGGGGTATGAGTGAGAGGCAGCTTTTAGTTCAAAACTGGACTTGTGATGACTGTGGGTGCTCCTCACACCATCTGTGGCTGAGCAGGGTTCAGGAGGGCTTTTGGAAAAAGGGGAGATGCTGTCTTCAAAGCTGTGTAAATATGTTGAGACTCTCCATTTAAATATGCCAAAAAATGTATAAAGAATGTCTGTATGAAAAATGTAGATTTATTGTATTGCCCTGATACAGCCATTTTCAAATATGGCCACTATGGTCATCATGCAAGGTCACTGTGTGGCAAATACCACTTGTATTTGTTGACTTCTGGGGAAAATAAACACAAAATAAAATAATCTATAACCTCAGCAAACATCTTGGACATGCTGCTCTACTAACTCATGCTTAAGATTTATTTTTACTGTTTAAGTAGTTTTACTGCTTTATATTCCTGATAAGGTGGATGGCTTAGTGAAGACTTACTGTGCATCTCCTGATTGGAGATGACAGGAGCCTGTTAACACCTGCTTCTACAGGTGTGCCAGGCTCCAGGTCCAACTGGGTAAACACCTTCTTGAAAAACCTGAGCTCTGGCCTCTGCTCAAGCAAAGATTTTAAGGTGACTGTGGTTTCATGCCAAACTAAGAGGTCCCTGCCTCCTGCTTATCTTATGGCAATGCTAGGGCTCACCAGACCTTCCTAAAAGGAGCCCAGCAGAGGATGTGAGAGCAGTGAGAAGAGTAGTGCATTATCCACCTTTCCAGAAAGCACAGGAAGCTGTTACAGGCTGGCTTGGCTGCCCCTGGATCTGCAGCCCAGCTATGGTTTTGGTGGCCGTAAGGGATCTGGCATACAATTGCCTCTGTGTTCCCCTTTTCAGGTTTGCAATGTCCATCAGATTTCAGAGGTAACTTTTGAATATAACTTGAATTAACGTTAAAGGCTGATCCTGAGCATACAATATTAAAGAATAATGCAAAGAAACTGAGCTAAAATGTCTGTGTGCGCAAGTTAACTGTGCACAAAACCTGATTGTGCAAATATTTAAAAAGTTGGAATGCTGTTGTTAGAGGTATGTTTAATCTGCTAAATCCACTTCCTTCAAGCACTGACTTTCGCACAGCTCCTTCCCTGAAAACTTCAACCAGAGCTGGTGAAAAAAAGGGTGAGGGGGTAGCCATTGCTGATCACATTTTTGGGGCCATTGCAATCGGAGTAGGGATGGTTACAGAGAAGGCAGGAAGTACAGCCAGGAGAGGTTTTGGGCTTTTTGTTTGAGCATGTTGTCTCAGGACTGTGCTGGGTTAGACTCATCCCTGTTGGAAGCTGGAGCAAAGTGGGGATGGCTGTTTCAGAACCTCCATGCAGAAGAAGTAGAAGGCATGTTATCTGATGTGTGGCACGTTTTCGTCCTAAAAATCATTAAAAAGGATCTTGGATGAAGTTAAGTTTAAATTAAAAGGTTTTCATTTAATTTGCATTTTTAGCCCATGTTACTCTTCAGTTTTACCTTCTTTCTGCATGTGTGCCTGTGGACAGGCACCCCTCTGGAAAAGCTGCACCAGTAGCTGTGTGCACTGACAAAATGGGCCAAAACCTTACCTCTCCGTGCACAGCAGATACATTCACATGAAGGTTGGATCTCTTTTTCCAGGCCCTTAGCCCTGCCCTGCCATCGTGCTCCTGCAGCTTTCCCGCTTCAGCTCCCAAAGCTGCCTCTGGCCACATCATGCTCCTGCAGGGACCAAGGGCCACTGTGTGGCTTGGTAGGTGGTGGCACTGCTGAGATGGTATAAAATGCAGGTAGATACAGGATTGGGTTGTTAAGCCATGTGCAAAAAGTGCTCGAGTCCTGTATCTTTGCAAAAAATCTCATCCTTAACTTGTAAGATGTGCTGCGGCTTGTAGCAGCAGCAGCTGCTCGGAGAAAGCTCAGGCTTCCCAGATCCCTGTCAACAAATGCCTGAGTGTATACTTTTTGCAGGTATACAGAGTTTCTAACGCTTGCTATTTTTAAAACCAAGATAGGACTAACCCGCATTAGATGGGGGATGTCCTGTTCCTGTTACACCCCATGTCCTTAGCCTGCAAAGAACACTATCTTGCATTTAAACACACCCCAGATCTGTGTCCTTGCACTGATGCCAGAGATCCCAGCATTTGCTGTATTTATCTCTGGTTTTATGATTTTGTTCCCTTGCTTTTTGACAGCATGTGCTGTCAGAGTCATGGAGCCCACCAGCACCAGACCAGGGTGGGGAATGTTGAGTGGGCTTGTTTCTCAGTGCTGCTGATGTTGAGGAGCTCCTGTGACAGCTCTGGGAACATGATCTGTAAGCTGCACATGGAAAGACATTGCACTAAGTCCTTTGTAGGCTATTTGTTATTCTATGGCTGAGATACTTTATAACACTGTATTATAATCCTCCTTGCAGCTAACGTTTTTGGTGGAGAATATATTACCAAAATATAGGTGCGAGGTTTCAGTTACTTCTAAGTCTTTGTTCTTGATTTTAGGAATTAGGGAGTTGGGTTTCTTTGTTACTGTCAAGAAAGCCCTAATGACAGACACATTTCCCCTGCTTTCCGGAGTGTTATTTCGGTGATTACATCAGGTTTCTCAGGGGTGGATGAAAGAACACCTGAGCACCTGGCAGGAGAAGACTCTCACTGTGACAGGGGTGAAGGTGGTGACAAGATTGCTCAGACTTCTGATTTCTGGCAAAACTGTATCTCCAAGAGGTATTAAATCCCAAATATAGATGCTTTAAAGTGCTTTTGGTGGGTATTCAGCCCTGCAGTTGTCCAACCAGACAGAGCTGCTGAAACCTTTTGGCCTGAAGGACCCTCACAGTGACCACGAGTTTGATGGTCCCTCCTGTGCTGCTGTGCTGGCCTCAGCAGCTGGTTGGAAGTGCCTTCTCTGAGCTCCCAGCTCCCACACAGCTGCAGGGGGAGGTGGAACAGAGCAGCTCCCACAGCCCGGCACAGCGAGCAGTCGGAGCGAGGCACTGTCCTTCTGCAGCTCCCGGCTGGGTACAAGTCATTGCTTTGTTCTCTTGGCCAGGGCGGTTGTCACACCCAATGCTCGAGCCTGTCCCAGCTGGGAGAAGTGACAGAAATGCCTGAGCTTTTTGCCTCTGGCGGGGGACACGTAGGGCTAGTGCCATTCCCAAGGCACTGATGGGTGGGCAGAGGTGGAAAGGGGTCCTGCTATCCTCTCCAGCATCTACAGCCAGAAAGGTTCAGGCAAAGCCTGAGCTTTTCTCTGAGAAAAACAGAGTTCTTCTTTAGGCTGTTGCTCTCATTCCCATCCATTGTTCCACAATTTATGGTGTCCATTATGTTTTAATCAGCCAGCTGTCTGTGGGAAGGACTGTACTGCTTGCACTGTGCCTTGTGTCAAGATCATGAGAGCATCCATGGTGAAGAGAGAGGGACACCATTATGACGAGGGTCTCACCTGTCCTGGGTCTTTTATTCTCTTCTATTAGGTTAACTTTCTGTCTGGTTTCATACTGGTTCGTATAGTTCCTGAAGTGCAGGAACTACCCAGCCTCTCCTTTTGGAGCCTAAGCCTGCAGATCAGAAGAATGCCTATCAGAGCCAGGGGAACTGTGCTATGCCAAGCCAGCCTGGGCTCAGGGGACCCTTGGTCTCCGTTTCCTCTTGCTATTGGTGTGGTTGAGGAAAACTAAATGCCCTCTCCCTTTGTTAGATTTTTGCTGAAATACAGCTGCTGAGTGAGGCCCCTAACCAATTTAAAGGGAAGCCCCTGAGAGAAATAAAGTGCGTTTATCAGATGTTTGGTTTGATGCTCTCTTTAAGAAAAGCAACATTGAGGTCTGTCTAATTTTATATGTTTTTAATAAGCAGAGGCAACATTGTCTGCTGTGGTGGCTTGTGGATGCTGAAAAGCTTTCAGCAGAGAAATTTTCCAGCTTTCTGCAGTATTTTGTGAGACTGTAGCATTCTGTGAGAGCCCTTCTTTTCCCACACAGGTTATTCAAAACAATGCCACGGTTTCTGTAAACTATTCTTCTCTATCTACACTTGCAGCTTGTTATGTAGTATTGTTATGATACTGACTAGAGAAATATTTTGAAATGGGTGTTGTAGGATTCAGCCAATCACCCTAGGAGGTGGATGACCAGAGGTCCAATGACCTTACACCATGTAAGAATACTAGGGTATAAAACGAGTCTGTATATTATTAAATAAAGGCTACTTCTCCTTTCTTCCCGGACCGAATCTGTGTTGGTTTTCTCTCCGTCCCCGCTACAACAGCGACAGTGGGTAACATGCAGGAGTTTGCTGAGCTGTGGGGGTGACGTGCTCTGTGCACAGGACGGGGAAGAGCTGCTCATCCCCAGGGGGGACAAAGATTGTTGCACTGTGCTGAAGCTGGAGGTCTCCAGCACCCAGAATTTTGCTCACCTGGGCACCTCTGAGACCTCTGGGGTGGGTTTTTTAACAATGTGTTTTCCTGTGAGCTCTCTCCTAGTGAGTCCTGCTGCATTCAGCTCTTAGTTGAAGACAACCTGCATCCTTCCTGAGACCTGGGCTGGTTCCATCTGCTAGTATTTAATAATGAAGGGAAGGAACTTGGAGTAAGTGTGCTGCTTTAGATCTCATTGGCAGTTCCTACTTGCTCATCAGCAATGAGGTGAAAATAGCATCTGGCTACAGATCAGTGTTCAGGTCTTGGAAAAGGTCCCTGTGCCTAGTGATTGCAGTGGCATTGGGATGCAAATTTTTGGCATGTACCTAAGTCCTTTGTAAGAAGAAAGCGCTGTTTGCACATTCCAAGAAGAGAAGCAATGTTGTTAATCCAAGTGCTCTGTACTACTGGAATGCTTTTGTACCAAGGTGGAGGCTAAAGGCTGAAGTAAACTACTATCCCACACCCCCCAATACAGCAGTCCGGCAAGGGAGGATTGGAGAGGCCTCAGCTCCAGCAGGTTGTATGCTGGTTCCTTAGACTCCAACAAGGAAAACAGATGGAAAATAGCTTGGAAAAAGTCTTTGCCTTCAAGAGTGCAATGTCTGTTGTCTTTAATAGATAACTTGATCAGCCCAGGGGCTGGCCAGCGTGGCTGGGGGTAGCTGCCTATTGCTTCTCCAGCCACCCTCCCCCCATAGCTCCATCCTGGGCTCTGAACCCCAGAGTGCCCTTGCCTCGTGCTCTGGCTGTCAGGACATGGTTCCTGAGCTGTGTGGCACTGTGGCTTGCCAAGGGGCAGCAGAAAATACTCAACACTGCCTTTATACGGCTGGACAGAGCTGTGCACTGTCCTCTAAGGCTGCTAAATGAGGCCTGCATGTAGGCAGGTGTCTTGCCTGTACCTGCTGTCTGTATTGCCTATTTACTGATGTCAGGCATTTTGGGGACGAAGAGCAAAATAAGAGAAGTAAGGGTAAATATCTGTCCAAGGAGAAACTGGCCTCTGGCTTCCCTCCTGCCTCCCACTCCTGCTGCCAGGTGCTGGTGAAGGGTTCACGGCACATCCCAACATTCCAGCCTCAACTGCAGGTGACTTGATTTTCACAGAAGGGGTTTTTATCCAGAGAGTATGTCAGGCATATATGCAGATCTGATTCAATATTAAAAAAAATAAAGGAGCAGTTCTGTTATATCTCTGACTCAATTTGCTTTTTCCTGAGACCAATCAAGTCTTCCAGAAAACAGGCAAAGATAGGAAAGAGACAACAGACAATGTCATTATTGAGCTAAACATTTTTAGCCAGGCGTTAGCAAACATTTAAACAAATTTTGTGTCTCTTCTCTGATATAATTAGCTGTGGCTGTCAGTATCTAAGATAAAACTAAAATAACCGTGGTAGACTGTGCTGTATACTGTAACAAGTAATTTTAAGGGTCTTTGAATGTTTAGCAATGGAAGGAGGAGGTAGAAGCAGGAAAGGTTATTATAAAAAAAGTCCCTGAACGCTGAGGCACAGCAAGACTCTGTGGTCTTCTTACAGACCTGTTATTCACTTTCCCAGGTACAACACTGTCTTTTGCTATTGGAATTAATTTTTTACCCCAATGCATACTTAAATCCTTCCTGATGGACTAATTCCTATTTACTTCTCTATTCATGCCCCCTAAACTTTGCATCAATAAATAAGAAGTGTAGATTTGGGGATATTCAGTGCTATTGTGAGAATGTGCATATTTTCTTTCTGATTGTTTCAGGTCTGTTATCTGGTTCAAAGTCAGAAAAAAATCCAGATTTCATTGAAAAGATGTAAAAAACCACATTCCCTTTTAAGACATCAAATTCTCTTGATAGTAGTCCCCCTGACTGCTGCTTTGTTGCTATGGTGATTACTAGTCCATTTAAGCCACTTTAAAATGGTAATGATGAGCAAGAAAACCAAATTCATAACAATGTCATTAGCATAGATATTTTTGTGTGTTCCATGAGATTAGGAAATGACCAAAGTCTGGGGAATAGTAGCCTGATTTATTTTCAATTTTTATGGGCTGCTAATGATTTAATGGCAAACAGATCTGATGCAAGCTGCTATCAAAGACATCAGCTCAGAGTTCCGAGATGATAAAGCTATGGGGCCTTTGTGATCCACTATGGTAGAATAAGCCAGTCTGAACTTATTAAAATACCTTCAGGGACATCCTCCACCACTGGTGCAGCATCAGACCTATGCTCTGTGAGGAATCTGGTCCTGCTGCAGTGGTACCAGGGAAGGGAAACCCAGTGTTAATATGGTTCCCAAACTTTTTGGGCCCTCAAGTCCTCAGAGCCAGACAGATGAGTGGTGGGATTCCATGAGCCACCACCCTCAGCACTTCAGCTGAAGAACCGCGGCAGTGATGCAGTGCTTGTGGGCCAGCAGCTTTGAGCTGGAAGTTAACTGGTGGATCTGCAGAGGGCTGAGGGAGACCTCAGCTGCAGTGAGTGCTCGGAAGGGGCGCAGACAGGGAGAAAAGCCCAGCACTCACCGCAGGACACCTCTCTGCCTGTCAGGACACATGCTTTAGCTGGAGGACTTTAAATGAACGAAAGGCATCACACGTGCTGGTGTGTGAAGCTCCTGGTGAGCTTCACTGGCCGGTGGCTATGGAGGGGACATGGAGGCTGGCCCACTGTGCAGGGGCTGGGGCAAGAAGCAGGAAAGGAACCTTCAAGCAGCACCGGTGAGGGAAACTGAGGCTGTCCAGGCACACCTGAACTTCCTTTAGTCTTCTGAAGACTGTTTCAAAATATGATCATGTATTTAACCCTTTAGTGAATAAAGTAAATGTTTTTCTTAACCATAAGTGTCATTGCACAGGGCAGTTTTGGTTACTGGTGCCAGCAGGAGTTGTGATGCCTTCCAGCATTAGGAAGGATGCTCCCATCCAACTGACAGGTCTTGTATGAGGATGAAGGACACTGGATGCCATACCGGAGAGGCACAGGTGGCCCAGGCAAATGACAGCCATCACCGCTTGGCCAGCAGCAAGGTCTGATCCAGGGATGGGGGCATCCTGCAGTGCCACCCTCCTGCAAACTGGGCCCATTAAATATTTGTCCTCACTAAGGTTATACATCACGAATATGGCTCCAAAATCTCTTGTTTAATGAAATATGCACTGCATAAAAGATGTTTTAGTGACTGAAAATCTTAAAAATATTGACCAACTGGAGGGACGAGGGGAAAGCCAAAGGTAAAATAAAAAAATAGATGAAGTAGCAGACTCTATGCTGCTGGTGTCGCTGACACTGCTTTGGTTTAAGACTTGTATGAGGCAAGAGGAGTCTGAAGTCTCAGATATGACAGACAGGACTTATCAAAGTAAAGTTACTGTGACTATTTTTATAAGGCTCCTGGAAAAGCAAAAGCCTTTCCTTTCCCTCTTAAAAAAAAAAGGTTGAGATGAAATACAAAAATATCACCTGCTGTTCAAGGCCAAATTCTTTTTCACTTCTGAAAATGTGGAACTTGTTATAATCCTGAGTCACCCAACAAGTGAGGAAACTCTCATTTCAGAGGCAAGAGGCTGATGCTTACAGCAGCCTTTCCATGGCAGGAGGCACAACAGGCGCAACTGGAAATCCACTTGTCTCAGCACCTGGCTTTAGAGTCTGTCTGCCACTGGTTCCAGCTACAATGAATTGTAAAAAAAAGGTAAAATTAAATTTAGAAAAAGCGAGGTATTGATTTTATGATATTTTTGCCTGACCTTCTTCCCTTCACCCAGGGGTAAATGTGTTAGTTGTTGATGCACATACAGTGCTGACAGCCTGTGTCAGCATGTGATGTGTAGTGAGAAGTCCCACTCCAGAAAACAGGCTCTGAAAAGCTGGGAGTTGGGCAGCATGTTCCTGAAAAACCTTTTGGTGTCATCATGGCCCTGCCGTGCCTTGCTAATGCAAGACTTGCTCTTTGGTCCACCTTCTGTGGGAGAGATTCTTGAAGTAAATCCAAAATTTTAGTAAATCCAAAATTGAGACTGCCACGCTTTGCTTATTTTGTCTCAGAATATATATATACACACACACATTTATTTGTATATAATGCTTGGTTTGACTGGTTTGAAGAAGGTAAGCCAAGATACACTAAAAATGCTGAACCTAATAGATCCTTATAATGTAATATCAATATCTGCATACCCCAGCAAGCTGCTGATGACCCTGATGAACCAGAGACATCAGTGTTTTGGCTCCCACCTGTCAGTGTCTTGGAGATGCGCATTGCTGTAGCTTGTGCACCACAGAGGATCTGGAGCTGCCATTTGGAGATTGCCATAACCAGGGTTGTGGTGGAGGCTCATGTGGAGGGACTACATATGGATAAGAAGTTTACTTTGTAGACAACAAGAGATACTAAAATTATTGAACCTGGCCGCTCCAAATTTTTGGTGCTTTTACTGGCAAAGATGAACTCACTGAGTAATCCCTCTTAGAAAAGTGGAAGAAATGCAGGATCTTTCACATGTTTTGCTTCATGAAAAAAACTATGATGCAATAACTTTATTTTAATTCAAAGCCTGTACAATGTGACATTTTCCTTTATCTCCTCCATCCATATGTGGCTTCCATGTGAATAGCAATGCAAGAAAAACAACATCAAAATTGAAAAGAAAACCATAATATTTTTGGCCTGCAGAAATGTCATCAAATAATTCATCACAGAAGGGACTGAATGAAGGCAGACTCAGCTTGTCATTTTGGATGCAGGCAAATGGAAAGGTAAATGAAAGGCAAAAAATGAAGGTGTTGGGTCACTATCTCTAATAACACATCTAATTCTGTTGTTATTCCATCTCCAGGTTGATCTGGGGAATTTGTTGAACTGTGAATTTCTGTACACATATAAGATTCATGCTTCAGTGCATAGTGCTGATTGCTCATCAGAGGGCTGTGAGCAAAGGCAGCTACTGCAGAAAATCAGTTCTCCTTCTGTAATATGCTTGTCCAAAAAAAAAGAAGAAAAAGGTTGCACAAAGTTATAAATTGTATGTGTTTTATTTTCCATTATGATCTTTCTTTGCAAACTTCTTAGGTTTCCCCCTTATGACTTCTGTATAAATGACTCTCTCTCTTTCTCTCTACATATATGTTTTTCTTCATTTAAACATAACACCAGATGAATTCTCTTCTGCCAGAGTCATAGAGCAATGAAGACAACAAACAAAAACCCACTGAGTGGTTATTTATTGCCAGTGATGTTTCAATGAGGAAAGACTTCCTGTGACCAAATTAACCAGCTTCCCTCTGTTTGTTTGACTAACAGATGAACAAAACTGAAAGGATTTGCTATTGCATCTTCTCCCTAGTAATGCATCAGTGTGGAATGAACTCCATGGCAAGCCAGAATGCAGCAGGAACGAGCTCTGTGATTGCAGGGGGTCTCTGGCTGCAGTACTACTATTAATGTCAGCTGTGGCTCTCTTTCTAGGAGGGAGATTCAGCTCAGCAAAAATGAATTTGTGAATAAGTGGGCTATTTAGAAACCATTCACACAAATGGAATGAGCCTCAGAGTGTGTTTTAGAGCAGCAGCAAGGATGAGAGTTTCATAGGAACTGCTTTCTGTTCATCTTATATCCTGTTGGAGGCTATTAATTGCTTCTTATCGGAGTGTGTGTTGAGGACAGCTGAATACTATTGAGCTCTGCAAGGATGGCTTTCATTTCACTTGTGAACCAGACTTAGAGCAAGTGAGGGTCTTTCTTAGAAGGTTCGCAGTAAATACTCCTTTAAAAGAAACTCAAACTCTGCAGGTTTTAGTGTAATTTCTTTAAAATCCTGCCCACATGATCCCTGCTGAGCTTTACTGCATTCCCACAAGGTGTTCAGCTGCATCATTGCACAACAGCTCCAAGTCTGCACAGCAAGTGCTGAGGAACTGTCTCAGATCCCTTGGCTGTTCAGCCAGCAGTGGCAATACATTTTGCTTCCGCTATTTCGGAAGCACTTCTATTTCTCTTTTTCATGAGCTCTCAGTTGCAACCTGGTAGTAAAAACACACAGGTCTATAAAATACATCTCGTTAAGGTAACTTTTTCTATCCTGTGCATCACTTAAGTGCTTGTCTAAGTCGTGTTTATCTCCAAGGGTTTCATCAGCAAAGGTTGTGTTCCCAAAGCCCGGCTGCTCTTCAGAATTGCTTTTCTCTTTACACTGCAAAGTCAAGTAGGTTTAAATTTTGGTTGTTTTTTTTTTTCTTTTAATTTCTTACAGAACCTATTAAAAAGATGATGTTTGCCAGTTTTTACCACAGGTATAGCTGGCTTTTAATTAAGCCTCTAAGCTTCTGCAGGTTGTTTCTTTTCTACAGCCAAGTAGATATTAGGTTTTATATCCCAGGGGAAAATGTGCTCTTCAACATTTGTTGTTTGGCCTGATGCAAGTTGGAATATTCACATGGGCACACATAAAAATCTGAACAAATTGTTCAAAAAACACCATCTAATTTGAAAACATCTAGATGTTTTTGTTTCAAGCTGTCAATATATAGCACATATGTTCCTGAAGCTGCAGTCCTTGGGTCCATGAGTTTAGATTCCCTTTGTGCCCATTTCCCCCTGTACCATTAATCTTCAGGCTTTGCTAACTCATAGACAAAAATCCTGGGGAAGGAATGCCAATTAGACAGCAACCTACTTTGCTTTCTCTCAAACCAGCTTCTTATGGATTCTTGTCAGCCTTCTGGGAACACATGAAGGTCTGGGGATCTGAGGATCCTCTCTTTGGGGTAGCTACATCTCCCATCATTTACCCACAGTAATGCTGAGTCAAAACATTCTTTTGCTAGAAAGCTCCTGATGGAGCATTGCAAACTTTCTTGGTAATGTCAGCAAATTCCCATCTTGAAAAATGAGACTCAAACAACCCACCACATTTCTGTGTGGTGAATTTACCTGTGCTATGTTACCCTCAGAATGTGCTGACTCCCAGATTGCTCTCACTTTAGACAGGGCCCAATTGATATCTTATGTTTGGTAGGATTTCTGCCAAATCAGGCACTGTGAAATGACTGAAGAGATTTCTGGATGCAATCACAAAGGAAACAAGCAAATGTTCTTCATGGCTAAACTCAAAAGAAGTTTTCTTTCCCTTTCCTTCACTTGTTTTAGTACCCGGCTCTGCCAAGGCTGTGGAGCAAAAATATCCGTCACATATTTAGGCTCATTTCAGATCCAGAAACAAAATTAAAAATGAGAGGGGAGACATTAACATGATTCACAGAGTTTCTAAAAGCATGAGGAAAGCATAAACCAAAGAGAATTTAAAATCTGAATGACATGAGGAGCTCCTGAAGAAACTGAGTCTGATGCAGTGCAGGAAGGGATGTTGATGGGATGGCCTCACAGCCTTTAAATATTTCATGTCAGCAGATTTATAAGGTCATGAGTTTTTCAGAGGTGGTAAAGCATAAAACCAGCATAAAAACAGGTAAAAACTGTGACAAATCTCAGACTATGAGTAACAGACTAAGGCATGATGAAATAGGGAGCCGAGACATTGAAAATGCAGGCACCTAGGAATAGGTTAGATGAAACTTTGAGGAAATGGCAGATGAAATGATCTTGTAAAATTATCACTGACCAGAAGGGCAAAGTAGTCTCTTTTTCCAATTTTAAAACACTTGTTGGATAAAACAAACCCATTCCTTTGACACTTCAAAAGCAAGCTATTTTTTTTTATGGTTTGCTATGATTTCAGCATTCAGTGTGTTACAGATTTTAAAATAAATATTTAAAAATAAATAAAGATTTTAAAATAAACTTTTAAATAACTGGTTTTCCATTTAGAGCTGTGGGTAGCGCATTATCAAAGCTCATTTGGATCTTAGTGCTTCCATTTGGGACAAGCTGGGGCCAGGCTAAAATTAAGAGCATCGCTTTGATGTACATGGGCCCATGTGGGTGGGAGAGCTGCTGGTGGATCCAGCCATAGGATCAGACTCTACCTTTCCTTCAAAAAAAGTGAGACCAACAAACAAGCTCCCTCTCACACTTGTGAATCACAAAACTCAAGCAATTTCTTGGTGTCTGAGATTTTTTTTTTAAGCCATAAAGGGGTAATTAAAAAAAAAATCCAATAGTAAGTTGTTTTGTTTTCCACTGAAGATTAAAAAAACACAGCTTGCTCTACAGGGTTCAGGTCTTCTATATAGATTCTCAGCAAAATCCTGGCTGAAATTTTTATTATTTTGGTGTTTGGCTTTAGATAAGGGTGGAAGTCTTTGGGACAGTTTTACTTTTGTTATTAGAATGGATCTGCATTTCCATGCCATCACTGTTTGAGGCACCTGAAGGGTGTAAAAACATTTGGATTTGGAATCAATTATAAAGCCAAGTGAATCAGATTAAACCTCTTTGAATCACAGCTATGTAAGAAATGCAGAATTAAAAACAATGATAAAAAGGAAAATAATTTTTATAAAGTTCAGTTGAAGTTCTCTAAGTCATGGAGAAAAGTTGAGACAAAGATATTTAGTTAACATTATCTCAAAATAAAATATAACACTGCAGCACAAAGTCTAACACTGAGACATTGCATCCAGCAGCTCCTTGTAGCCTCCTGCTGCAACGGGACAGTGGCTAAGAAAAGAGCATTCAGGGGCAGTATGGCACCGCTGCTCAGGTGAGCGTGGAAATGTGTGTTCTCATCTGAGAATTATTGATTCATGGAGTAATTTGGGCTGGAAGGGACCTTTAAAGGCTGTCTAGTCCACCCCTCCTGCAATGATATCTTCAACTAGATCAAGTTGCTCAGACACCCATCCAACATGACCTAGAATGTCTCCAGGGATGGGGCATCTGCCACCCCTCTGGGAAAGCTGCACCAGTGTTTCACCACTCTCATCATAAAAAATTTCTTCATTATACATAATTTAAATCTATCCTCCTTTAGCTTGAAACCACCACCTCTTTTCCTATCATGCAGTTGAGCTTTGTGGAGGCTTTTTGATTCTGCTCAAGGAGAAAGGGAAAGCTAGGGGAGGTGTACATGTAGGGGAGATTTAGGGTAAGGAGAAATGAAGGCTTTGGTGCTCAGAGAGAGCTGTGCCTGCTGGGACCTGTGTTCCTGGTGACGTGGTGACCACTGGAGTGCTGTGCTGGGCAAGGAAAGATGATCAGGAAAACTTGATCAGGATAGCTGAGAGGCTTCAAATATGCCAACTTTCCTGGTTAAACACACCTGTAGAAGACAAAATTCCCCTATGTTTCCAGGCCAAGGCCAAACTCAGCTGAGATATGTGGAGCAGCTCAGCTGCACGTGCTAGAAGTTTTACATGGGGAATTTATGTTTGTATCAGAAAGTGTTTTCTGGGTCAGCTTTTCCATTTTTGGGCTCTTATTTTCCCAGTTCACTTCTATCTCACCTGGACACACACCAACTTCTAGCATATTTAACTTTCCTTTTGCCCTTTATTACCCAGCTCTGTGGTCTGGAACACAGATACCAGAGCAGTGAATGTGTTAAAGGAGGTAAAATTTATGTGTTCATCTAACACATACTTAGTCTAAATCTGAGTGTCGATCACAGTAGGCTTATTTGGATACTTAAGCATGTGCTTGAACATTTTTATATATGGGAAATAAAATTATGTGATATTTATGAATGCTATTATGGGTTTCTGTGTCATTAGATGTTCATTATCTTAACAGAAAGTGAAAGGTGGTTAGCTCATGACCATAATTAAAGTGTTGGCTATAATTTTATTGTTGGTGTACAATTTTTTCCTGTGTCTACCTAACATTTTGTTTCAGGACAAAGCTATGTATTGTACCACACAAAATCATACTGCTGAAGCTGGAAGCATCTCAGAAGACTTT
Source organism: Aleadryas rufinucha (assembly GCA_013397815.1). NCBI lineage: Eukaryota > Metazoa > Chordata > Aves > Passeriformes > Aleadryas > Aleadryas rufinucha. The sequence goes on along the minus strand of VZTH01008326.1, from coordinate 361,937 downwards.
CTAGTCCCTCCCCTGCTCAGAGCAGGGTCAGTCACAGCAGGGTGCTCAGGACATGTCCAGTCAGCCAAGGGTGCAGACCCTACAACCTCTCAGGGCAACCTTTCCAGTGTTTGATCTCCCACACAATAAAAATAGTGTTTAAATGTTATACACTACAAGTTCTGGCTGCCTTAAATCACCATCCAAAGCAAAATAGAAATCAGTTTAAATACACAAACACACATTTCTCCCTAAGTCTGTTTTTACCACAATGTATTATCTTATTGCAACAAGGGAAGTGCCACTAGCTGGTACAAATAAGATGGCTGGATACATAAAGCTATTTAGGAGTCCAAAACAGGGAGTGTGTACAGAGCTTTCAAAATGTGGTCTGGGTAACTTAGCTAGGATCAAGGTTGAGCCTGACTCCCTGGTTCACTACCCTAAATTTCTCGTTTTACTTGGTCTGTCTTCTCTCTCCCTCCCCATGAGATCTGAAATAACAGTTTTGGCCTTTCTGAAGCCTGAGACTGTTTATTCCTTGCAGAATTAAGACATTCTGTCTTATTAAAAGGAGTATAATATTGGAGCCCCTTTGGGTTTTTTGCTGCATAGATTGTTCATTAAGAACCTCACTCAACATTTTGTGAAAATATGAAAAAATTGGATATTGTATAATTAAAATCTTTACTATTTTAACTTTCTTACACATCTCATAAATGTAAGTAGATCTTATGAAGTGTGGGTTTGGTCCAAAAAATAAAAGAAACCCCAAAATAAAAAATCATCCCAGTAAGATGGATGCTTTTCAAATACGGAACTTTATCTTTCAGGCAAGCAGAAGCAGTGCACACTGAATACTTGCAGGCTACAAAATGCAAAAGCAAATCGTATGCAGTGAATTTAAAAAAAAAAAAAAACAAACCCAGAAGATGAACATCTTAATCCCCAAGCAAACCATTATTTAAATTTCTTATCATGAAACATTTTCCCTTTGACACAGGTGAAACAGCAGCTCAAATCAGCCCCCTCGAATGCCGGGCAGACAGAGCCCTGCCCGCAGGGTCTGACAGCCCAGTCCCACCAGGATGAAGCTGCCAGCACAGTCAGGTACTGCAGCGCTTCAAACACTGCTGCAGCACAGCCATGGCTTATTGCTGTAAAATACCTGTAGCACTTCTCCAAATGAGGTCAGTGAGTTTGTTAAGAGCCAAATATTCTTGCTTTGTGTTAGCTCTTAATACTGGATGGTGGAGTCATATCTCAGAGAAGCACTGGATGGCAGTAAATGCCCAACAAAACCCAGGCAGACAAAGGCAATTAAATAAAGCAAGGCAGAGAGAAGCTGAAAACTTCAACTGCTTCAATGATCAGTTCTTTACAAATGGTTATTATATAATATAATAAGTAACTGTAGTTTTACTTATTCATTAGAGAGTTTTGTGCATGGCTACAATCCATCTGCTTTAAATGGCTTGAGAGTGAAATTGGCTGTCTCAGACTTTATGGGAGTTACTGAATATCAGGAAGGAGAAAAACCTTTCTGTTTTCAGGTACATTGCAAAGTGGATGAACAAAAGATTTTTCTTTGGAAATTTAAACAACTGAATATATTTTCTTATTTGCCGAGATTTTGCAGATGGATTGCTTTTTTGTATGGGTAGGCAAATGAGCACAGAGCAGTATTTCTGTTGAACTTGATATTGTTTTTTCTTTGAGATGCAGTTTGACTGATAAAAGTAACAGCATTGCCAAGCTTGACACTGTAAGGCATTTCATTTGATAGTGGATAACATTCTGCTGAAAAACCCCCAGCATTTCTGTGCACAAGGCATTACAACCCCCTATCAAAAGGCTCAGAAATCAGCTGATGGACAGATCTCAGAAAGTAATTATCTCCAAGAAACCAGTTTCCCAGTGGAGTGTGCACGCTGGGATTTCACAGGGTGCCGGCTCATGGTCCTGCTCTCATCAACATTCTCTGCAGCCAGGGTGCAAATACACCCCAGTGGACGTGACTGCAAAAAGTTTGTGTGGGGGAAAGCGATAAAGGGCAGCCCTTCAGAGCCATCCAGTGGCACAGCAGCTTGGTCTCCTTTGAGTAATGTGCCTTTTTACAGTGGGCTGAATGGAACTGCATAGCTGGAATTTTTTTTGCAAGTCCCAGTGACAGGACTGTATTTCAGCAAGCAGGAGCCAAGTAATGGTTTCACGGTGGATAGCTGGCTGCTGATGGGCTTGCAGGCTAGCCAAGTGGCTAAAGTGCTAAAGTAATCCATGGCTGCATGGGAAGGAAATACTGATGAGAAGTGGGAAGGAAAATTATCACTCTGTGAGGCATTAGCAAGAGCTTTGCTGGAACAAACTAACCACTTCTTGGATCCCCAGTTTAAAAAATATGCTGATAAATTGGAGAGGATACACTGAAATGCTGCAAAAATTATTTGAAGTCTGGAAGAGCTTAGAGCATGCCAAGAGCTCAATATAATTTATCCAGAAGCTTAAGTGCCTTGGTCATGGCCTGTAAGCCCCTACCCAGGGAAAAGGTTTCTCAAGTTTCTGAGTTTCTATCACAGCAGAGAAAGGCTGGAGTCAGGGTCAGAGGAAGGCTGAAGATCTAGGATGGAAGAAAATGTCTTTTTCAAAATCTTTGTACATTATCCATCAGGACCCTGGGCTCAGCCATGCAGGAACAGCCATTATGGAAAAAAAATGAGCATTCAGTGCATGAGTTTCTCCTCTGGTACAGCAATGGGTATCTAGATGAGCAGCTTAAGTCAACACTTGTTTTAGATTTATTCAAGCATAAATAAGAGCAAATTTTTGTCTGCCCTTCACCAGATAAACGGCAACATTCCTAATTTTTCACAGCAATATTAAAACAGAGAACAGTGTTGCCATTAAATAAATTGTATAGGGCTCAGAAACAGCATACTGTAGACAACAAGATCCTTGGGATAAACAGGTATTTTTGTTGCAAATACAACAGAGTTCTTTTTGTATAAAGAATACCATAGATATGTCAGATAAAAGCCTTGATACATAGCTTGATACCAGACTGTATTCAATGAGTTTTCCAAACATCTTGTTCTGTCTGTCAGATCTAATGATGACTGGTGACTAGACACTTCAGTGAAATGCTGCTTTGCTATTTATTTCTCATTTATTCTCCTGAGAAATCTCAAAAGATTTCCAATTTGATTTAAGGAAGTTTCCAGAAGTCAATTGAACATGCTACAGAAAGCCGTTCACTTTCATGGTCAATATGCAGTCTATAAAGAACAATAAGGAGAAGGTAATTTCATTTTGATCATGCTAACCTTGTGTGTTTATGCTCTGCTTGGATTTTAGTACTCCTGTCACTTGCTCTGAAACTTGTGTTATGTTAAATCCTTTTGTCACATGCAAATTTCACTGAGATGGAGTATAAGGATGCACCTAAACTATTTGCTCACATGAAGGCCAAGCTAGTCAGCAGCCTGGGAGGCATGAAATGGCAGAGCCCATAGCCATGAGTGGTGGTAGAGAGCTGTGCTTTCAGCCCATCCTGCCCTGCAGTCACAAAGGTGGATGTTCTTTTTAAGCATTCCCTTGGCTGTGTTTGAGAATGTCACCAGGGAAATTAACTATTTTTGCCAAAATAATGGGATGGTAAATCATTGTCTTCCTCAAGCATTGAAGACCCTCAAGCCATAAGGCTACTGTTGCATTGACAGCATTGACTCCTAGACCACCTTCAAATCCATACCCATCTATGGACGGGAAATGTAGGTCTGATAACCAGTGTCCAGCAGAGGTACCTGCAAACCCCAGTCATTATTGTGGCTGCTCGTGGAAAGGAAAAGCTGCCATTCAAGAAGGCAGCAAAGGGCCTGTGTTTAGCCTGGAAAGACTAAACATGGAAACACAGAAAGGGAGAGGATATATTCAATATTCAATATTCAGGGAATGGTCTTCAGGGATATTTAATCTGAAGGGCAGCTTAGATGTGGGATATAAACTGGTCTTGAATAAACATAAGCTGGAAATTACCAGAAGGGTCCGAGTCTATTAGAAGAATAAGAATAAGAACCATAGTGTCCTAGTGGAGGAAATGTATTTATCTTAATAACTTTAAGGCGGATCTAGTTCAGTTTATGAAGGTCATATTACGTGCCTGCCAAGGTGGCCAAGGCTGACTGAATGACCAGGGAGGTCTCCCCAGTGTTGTGCCTCTTGCTGGCATGAACTGCTTGTCCAGGCTTATCCCTGTTCTCCCAAAAGTCTCGTGCCTATGGCAGCCTGGTGTTTTCTGTTTTGTCCCTTCCACACACTGTGTTTATTTACAACAATGATAAAAAATTTTCAGTCTGTGGTTTCCAGACATTGTGGGTAGAGTGAAAAAAACCCCCACAAATAAACCCCTAACCCGGCAATCAAGCTGTAGTTTTACTGTGAATTTTAGGCCTGCAGTAGTTTTTCGATGGTTTGTTGCCATATTACCTTTTTTTCCTAACATCACTAAGTGTTAAAATTCCATTATTTAACACTAGAAAACTTGTGTGTGGACAAGCCAGCTCTGTGTTTTAATGATTCTTATATATATGGAATTTTAATGAATATTGCCTTCAGTGGGCCATTTGTCTAATCAAGAATATGTAAAATGCTTCTCTTTCTGTAGCATCTGAAGAGCAGTGAAAGACAAGCATTTGACCTGCCACCATACAATTAATGGTGTGACATTTTCCGTCTGCAACCAGGCAGGGGAAATGGGGACAGACCTGTGCAGCTGAGCATCCTGGGGAGTGGGAGGCAGTGGCTTGGGAAAGCTGCTGTGACATGAGGGTCAGAAAAGGCTGTCAGTGCTTCAGGCATGCCTCTCTGGGAGGACCAAAGGGTGCTGAGCCCTGAAGATTGCTGGGGTAGAGTTCCTTTACTTGCCATAGACAGAAATGCAGCACACGGGGTTATGTTGCTAATTCCCCATTCCACTCCTTCCACCTCTAGCCCCAAATAAAAGAATGTAATGTCACAATGACATTCACAAGGCATTCAGCTCTTTGCAAATAAATGAAAGACTTTGCAGTCTTTCCTGGTGCTGTTTCTCATGGCAGTGCCTGATCCAGGGGACCCCTGGGGTCGAGGACCCTGTCCTGTGGGACAGGTGGAGCTGCGGGTCTGGAGGACACTGGCAGCAGAGGGTGCTTTCCCCAGCCAGACCTCTGGGAAAGCAGAGAGCCTGCTTTTCCTGGGCAGGGAGCAGAGACTCCGCCCTGCCTCCCACCGTTCTAAATTCCTTGTGGCAGGTTTAGCAAACGTACCAGCTCCCTTCTGGCTTCTTGCAGGTACTATTCTGTCTTATTTCTGTAGAGATGACCACCTTCTCTGCCTCCATGTGTCTCTCCCAAGCATCCCTCCCACGGGCTTCCCTGGCTGACTGCTCCACTCCCATTCAGGTGAGGGCTTTTGCAAGGTTGCCTGCACCTCCACAGCGGTACACCAAGATATTTTTTCTTCAGGTGCACAATGTTCACACCATGTTTTTCATATTTCTGAGGTTGCCCATTCCTAAGAAAGCTTAGAAGACCTTTATGTGACGAGAGAGCTCCTTCAGCTAGAAGTAAGCAAAACCACCTGCCAGGTCACCTTCCTGGGTCTTTTTCTGCTTTCTCCTGGTTTTAAGCACAGTTTAAGTGCCAAGTTGCAAGAAGATGTAAAAAGAGAAAATGTTAGCCCCTAATACTTGTTGGGCTTGAATAACATGTTTCCCTTGCATTTTCTGGCAGTTAATGGAAGGCTGACATATAAATATTTAAAATATATGTATTTTTTTTTGTTAACTCTTCACATCAAATTCTTCTGCAAATCCAAAATCTGATAGTTTTATCCTTCATGATGCTGAGCCTACACTCTCATTCCCTCCGGGTACTGAATCTTCCTAATACCTTGCAGGGGGAGCACTTTCTGCCACATTGGCATGGAAATGATGCATCATGGAAAAAGTGGGGCTGAGTGATTAGGCAGACAAGTACCTTACTCTCTCTGAATAGATTTTAAGCTATGGCAGACTGTTCACTGTCCTGGTGCCTATTGGGTTTGGAACTGAAGGAGTTAACAGTGGCAGCCCTCCATGGCCATGGCAGAGGGCTGGAAAACACACTTTTTAGCATAACGGTGCCTTGCCTCCTGAGCAGCATTTGGAGATCTATCATATTTCTGTTTTAAATTCACATCCTTCCCTCAACAATACGCAATGCCTCCATCTCCATGGAAATGCTGGTGGTGTTCAGCATTCACAGCTCACGAGGACAGAATGCAGAAGATGCATTTTTGTCCCGTAAAGAAGAGGCCCAGATTCCCCTGCAGCTGCCAGGGGCTCCCCACTGCTCTTTGCTTATTCAGTACCACAGCCCATCTCAAAGTGTTTTTAAGCATCAGCTGTCCAGCCTTTCACTGCCTTGAAACACCTTTAAGGAATCTGTCTGTGTGAAAGACCTGCAGGCAGTACAAAACTCACTGCAATATGACTGCCCCTCTCCTGGCAGTGCTTTAACACCCCAAAAGTTTATATTGTTGCTGAAGGGATGAATGCAAGAGGGCTCTGACAGTATTCCTTGCTCTCCAAATAGAAAAAAGTGTCTGGGTTACTCTTTTTCCCCTATGGTTTTTTTTAATGTATGCATATTGTGCATTTATAAAAAAAGGCAAACTAACCTGGAGGTGTGTTTTATTAACACTGCACTAATTGACTGTTTCCTTTTTTACCAGCAAGAGAGAGAGAAACAGCTTTTCAGGCAGCCCACCTTGAGAAGCTGGGATGATGCCTTTGCCTGGAGGCAGCCCTTTTCCCGCACCATCCAGCATGGGATCCCTGGCAGCAGCTCCCACACAAAGGTTGCTCCCATCCGTTTAGGGCTGAGCCCTTTCTGGTAGGCACCTGAGGAAGGAAGGTGATGAGAAAGAACCCAGTAAAGATCAAGCACACCAGGACAAGTGGTGGGGAGGACAGCATGAGAGCTGGCAGCCGTGGGGGGCTGGTGGGACATGCCGGTGAACTTGGTCATGTCCCTCCTCCTTTCAGGAGAACATGGAGAATGACAGTAATGTCCTCTTGTGGAAATGCTTTGAAATCTGCAGATGAAAAACCAATACATAAAGGCTAAGTACTATTACTGCCACTTCTATTCCCACAGTATGTGTTTATGCTTGGAGCACTCTACTGCTTCTTCTCTCATTTTTAACACAAATAGGAACCAAAAAAAAATACACCTAAAAGGATTTCCAGCCTATGGTGAGCTATCTTATATGAAATTATGGTGGCTGGAAAGAGACATTGTTTTCTTGGGACCTGCTCTGGCATCAGCCGCAATATGTCCCCATCTGATGACTCCTCACTTGCAGTTGCTGTGTGGCCATGAGTGATGGGCACCTGCTCCCTTCTCCCTGGACAGGCTGCAGAGGAGACAGCATTTTTCCCTTCCATTAAGCTATTGGTTTGAGAAGTGATTTCTATTGAAATATGGTTTGTGATAAGTAAGACTGGATAAGACATTGGACCAACCATAACTATTAATTATGTGAGATTAAAACTAAACCAAACTGCTTGGAGCTTAGAGGGAGTATAGTATGTGACCAAGACAAAACAGGCAAGAAGCCCCCCATGCTGGGTTTTGTTGCAGTGGTTGTCACTGCTCATAGCAACATAGATTTTGATGTAAATTTGCATGCTTTTAAGTACAGACCCTTTCTGCACATTTGAGGCCAACCTCCAAGGTGCTTCTGGAATATCACATACTGTGAGAAACACCTGTACAGCATCATTTTTCCCCCACAAAAGAAAAAACTTTTAAACAACTTCTTTTTGCTGTGCTGCTGTGTAGAATGATGGCAGTTCCCAGAAAAGGCCAAGCCTGCAGAACAAGCAGAGAAGAAAGCCAAGCCAGAGCAGGGTAATCAGCAGTAATGAGCTAGAAGGATGCTTGCCTTGCATTTACCTGACTGTCCAGCACATACTGCAGCAGAAAAGGCTTTAAAGGCTGATAGACGGAAAGAAGCCAGGCTTTCTAAAATTGATACACAAATACAAGCTAATGCTTAGTGAGAAAAGCTGCTTATATGGGGATGAATACTGTATCACATATAACAAGGAATTATTTGGTTTATTTTAAGCTGATTTATTTTAAAATTATTTCTGAGCTCCTGAGGAACTACATAAACATTTTTCATAGTATTTTACAGCAAAAGCAGAAGATCTGGGTTTTAATAGAACTTCAAAGTTGTCTCCAGACCCCACTGGGTTTGTATATCTGCTGGGCAGCTAACACATCAGCTTTTTCACAATCTCAGCCCAAAAGGGAGCCACTAAGAACAAAGTTACCCTTAAATGGCTGTGGAGTATTTTAACTGTGTTTAATTGGGTTCACCTTATAACACTGACAGCCTTGGTTCTCCCCACTGAGAGGCGAGAGAGACAAGAATAGCTTCCTTCTACCATACTGAGGTTGTCTGCAATGCCAAGTGGTTGTATCTGAGCCAGCCCCAGTGGTTCCCCAGTCACAGGGGATATAAACTGAGTCATCCCATCTGGTAGAAGACATTAGGAGTGGTTCAGATGCCCTAAGTGCCCTGAAGAATCTCCCATAGGCTGCACTGCCGTGGTCAGGTCTTTGTGACTCTGCAGAGAGCATCTCCAGGTGTTGAACAATGCCCATCCAGCTGAGACAATCCTGCTGGGAGAAGGTCATGAACTGAACATCATAGGAGGGGGAGAGCTCCAAGAGGTGGCCAAGAATGTCTCTTGTTCTCCCAAGCTGCTTCCTTGGTTGTCAAGTAGAAAGTGCTGCACTGACACTGTGCTGCAAAGTCTGTGGGTAGTTATAGATTTTGAAAAGTTTAAGGCAGCCAACTCACAAAGAGTGGCTACTCCAGTGACTTCTACCAGTGATAGTCCCAAGGTTATTTCAAATGCAGAAATTAGCACCTTTGTCTTCTTAGTCTGTGAAAACCTGATGGAGTTATTTTTATAAATGAGTTGCATATTTTTATGGGCTTAACCTTATATCCTGAAATTTCTCATAACTGTTTTATTAATGCTCAAGAGATCTGAAGTACAGATTGCTCAGCTTAAATAGGTAGGAAATTTAAATTACAGTTAAGACTTGTCAGGAAAATTAACCTGAGCCACAGCTTCAGCTTGGAATGAGTGGCTGGTGGGTTAGGTACCCACCACTGACCATCCACCAGGACAACCTGGATTTGTACATTCAGGCATAAATGAGGGATGATGCTGCAGAGGGCAAAAGACCTGCTGGGACCAAGATGCATTTAGGACCCCCATGTCCCACCTGCTGCTTTTCAATGGACTGTGCCCAGGGACACACCAGAGTGCGGGAACCATGAATCCTTCCTGGGCTTTCCCACATGACGCGTCCCTGGGTCCTCAACAAGAGCACAGTCTAAGCCTGCATCCTTCTGGAGCTGAGAAGGACACAGTGACCCAGCTCTGCACCAGGCTGAATTTTGGCAGAGGCAGGAGCTGGTTTTGTTCTGAAGGGGAAACTCTTTCTCCATTAAAAGGTGTAGCACCAAGAGAGCAAATTAAATCAAAGACATTCCAATCTCATTTGATTATTAAATTAGACTTCTAACTTCCAAGTTTTTCACACAGTTATTCAAATGCCATGTTAATGCTATAATTGTAATTCGTTTTAAGAAAGACATGAAGGTTCTCCTTACTCTCATTCCTGAGAAAAAGGAAATGACTTTGGGAAAAAATTAAACCTTGAGCTTCTCAAAAATGATAGGCACAAGGATAAAACCAGCACTATGCACTCCTGTATCTTGGGTGAGGGACTAGAAGCAGAGAGCAGCAGTGTGGCTCAGAGGAACATGACACATGCAGTAGCAAGGGACAGGGAACCATCACACACAAGTCTGGGCAGAGGAGAGTGATCAGTGCCTCTCCCTCTGTGAGTAGTGGAAAAGGTATGGGGATGACTGAGCCCAGCAGGAAAACTTGAACACTGCCAGCCAAAAGACCCCTATCGAGCCAGAAGAATACAGGTGAGGACTTCAGAAAACTCCAGAAAAGTGTAAATGAAAGGGTTATAACATGAAAGGAAAAAAAGGACTTATCTTTCTTTCCTTGTGTGGATATAGAAATCCACAGAACAACTTTCAGAGCCCACAGGATTCAAATGTCAGCCTGGGAAAATTGTATGGGTTGATTCTGCTAAAGGCTTGGACCAGACATGACTCACCAAGGGCTGCATTTGCATTATGGTCAGGTATCACAGAATCATAGAACTGTTTGGGTTTGAAGGGACCTTAAAGATCATCCAGTTCTAAGCACCCTGCCATGGACAGGGGCACCTTCCACTAGACCAGGTTGCTCCAAGTCCCATCCAGCCTGGCCTTGAAAACAGCCAGTTATGGGGCAGTAGATAAAGAGCTACATAATTTGATTCCTTGGCTGCTATTACAAACCCAGGTGAGAGGCTTGTGCCAGGTGAGTTTATGTGCACAGCACCAAAGAGCTGAGGATGACATGTGGAGACCTTGACAGGTCAAAATGAGGGCTGGCTCTCTGGTGATGCATCTTCTCACAGGTTGTGTGTCAGACTTACAGCTGAGGTCATCTTTAAAGCCAGGAATTAAGGGCCTGTGGGAGGATTGTGCACTGGCATCTCTCTGAGGCTCCTGTGGTCTGGCACAGGCATTATTGGACTTTACAAGATAAATATAAATAAAGGCAAAAATAGATGGATAAGCAAACTGGGAGTTGCATAGGACTGTGTGCTTCAAAAAAGAAAGTGGACAGGGGGGTGAGGCATGGTCTGCAAAGTGTGGAGTGGAGGGGAGCCTGTCTGGGTGCTCTGTGTCTAGGTTTGACTTTTTCCTTAGGTCTTTCTGCTGCCAGAATATCAAATGCATCTAGGAAGGTGATGTCCTTTCCTAGCTGAAATTTCCAGTTCCAAGAGAAATGGTATGTTTTTGAAAAGGGGCAAGACATAAAGTGACTGACCATTTTGCTCTGAACACGAGGCAGTATATTTTTGTTGTGGGGAAGTGTCCATATGCAGCCTTGATAAAAGGGTGAAATGGAAGCCTTCACACATCACCCACTGTAAGTTTCCTGACCACAGAGGGCAATGTCTAGTATTTGTGCTTTGGATGTATTAAAAGCTAAAATATGAATCAAATAGCTTGACTTGAAGCTGATTTGTTTCAGAAGAAAGTAGAACTTAAAACTTTTATGCATCTGCACATCAAAGTATTTTTACTAGCTAAGGTTTCTTTTTATAATTTAACCCCATATCTGAATTGAATTTCAATGGGCTGGTTGTGTGGTGCACTCCGATCTCCATATCATTTGAGTTTGATGAACACCCCCAAAGCTCAGTGGCTGAGAAAGAAAGAAGAAAAGCATGCCTAGGAACATCAAATGGGAGTGCAGGCCTGATATCTTTTGTCAGTAGAAAGATTGTTTTAATACCCTGTCGGTCACAGTAATAACCTTAAACAAATAGATCACTTGTATTTACTTTGTAATATCAGTGCTTTTACAAGATTGACTACCTAGTGGGATTGTCTGTACAAATTCCACAGTTGTCCCCAGGCAGCTCTGTGAAGAGGACACATTAACTCCATATGCCATAGAAAGATGCCTTCAGTGATGCTCCATGAATTAATCATATCCCTGAGGGCTGTGGGAGGATAATGGTAGAAAAACCCTGCTGGAATGACTTGGAGAGCTCCAACGAGCTGTCACAGCACCTGGCCACTTTGTGCAGTGAGGAGCAGTTATATCAAACAGGCTGTACCTGCATGAGCAGATAATGCTGAGCCTCACGGAGCTGTCGGCAGGGAGAGGGAAGCACCACTTCCTTTACCTATCAAATGGGCTCCCCGCCGCCTGGGGCCAAGGGGTTACTCGAGAGAAAAGGAAGTAAACATTTATCTAGTGGATTACTCCTTTTTTTCCTAATCCCCGCTCTTGAGCTACAGAGGCACTGTAAGGATGAGCTGTGCATATTCTTTTTGCTGATAAAATTGCCTAGCAGTGAGCTGAAGGTTTTATGCACAAGTGTTTGGGATTTTTTCTTTATTTGTTATCTATTGCTTCTTCCCAACTTCTAGGTTCCTACTCTCAAGCCCATGGCCATACACAGCCATTCTATGTATGCAGCATGTGCATCTCAGGGGAGGTAGGGATAATGGTTTGTGACAATAAAGTAAAATTATCACCAAGACCGCCTTGTGTTCTCTATTCTTGCTATTTACAGCACTCTGTGTCAGATCTGGTTTAATTTTTTTTCATCTTTTCCAGGCAACAGAAGGTTTCCCTTTATATGAATATAAATAAAACCCTTTCAGAGTAATGATGTTCTTCGTGGAGGGCGTGTTAACCTACAGGAGTGTGAATTAGGTTTACATTCAGAGAACAACATGTGCATCAGGATTATTCCTTCTCCACTCCCCCTGAGCGAGACCTTTTCCTCTTTTGTTTCCATTTGAGCCAGGTGCCAGTTCATTACTCTCAGACATTTAAAATACATCAAATGCAAGTAATGTGTCACTTGTTTTTTCCTAAATGTTTTTCAGTCAATCTATTTCTACTATATTTTAAACCTTTTTTTCCCTGTCAAGACAAATCTTGCCTAGATAAACATGAACACAGCTTTGGTTTTGTATTTCCTTACACCTTGCTCTGTAGCCAGATCCTAGCTACAGGGTCTTATTAACCTCCCTGACCATGCCAGGTGACTCCCAGGAGAGCACTGGAGAAAATCCTGATTTACAGTCACAGGAGAAAGCAGGAAATCAAATCACTGCTTAAAACTTCATACATGCCAGGCACGTATGATCTGACCACACAGACATTTGATCACACAGACAGGTAAGACAGATCTAGAAAGATCCAAATACCACTCTACCCTAATATCTGTCTGTTTCTCCTGGATGTTAAGAAGGGAGACTTGGTGAGGTGAGTTTAGATGCAGCCCTCTATCCTTCAGTCACTTCCGTGGCGATGAATGAGCATCCCATTTTCTCTCTTCCCAGGCTGTCACTCTTGCTGTTCTCCTTCATGCAGGGAATTGCCTTTTAAAGACCTAAAGGCTGAAAACCAGACTACATAATGTACAAAGTGTAGCACCATAGGGACGAGTTCCTCAAATGCTGTTGGCTGCTTATCTGGTTGATAGCTCTGACCAGAACATTCTGGCTTGAAGAAGCAAGGAAGACATTTCCCCAGCTCAAGCTCTCTGGGTCAGGGGACAAGGCCAAGGAAGCAGCTAGGCCTGCTCAGAGACCAAAGAGAAGATTATGGAAAAAAATTACTGCCAGTTGACCTCATCTCATTCTTCTCATTTTGTGCCTTTTAAGCACAGCTGATGGCAGGGCCAGATCCATCCTATGAGGTGCTGGAGGGGTCTACACCCTAACTGAAGCTATCCTGCATTTTTCACCTGCTCGGACAGAAGAACTAGGGAAATCTTTTCTCCGGGTTGCACTGTAGGGATCTATGTTCTACAGAATTTTGTAGCAGTATTGATGAGTCTTGATTTTTTCCTTAAAGTTTTGATGGGTCTGACCTTTCATCTCTAATGCCCTCTATGAGATTTCTGTCTCCTGTCCTTTTCAGATAGGGTAATAGTTTTGTATTCCTGTTGAACCGGAGTGGGCTTTGGACTGGTCAGGTACACAATCCATTTTACTTCTACTGTGAGTAAAACTCTTACACTGTTTAGTCAAAACCTGTCTTCTCCAGAGAAACGCCTCATTGCCTGGCTGTTTCATTTTGAAGCCTTGCAGCCATGAAATCTGTTGGGAGAACACAAACAGCTGTGATTACCTGACAGCTCTAGGAAATGGCACAGAGACAAGATACGTCTTTGAGATAAAAGTGCTGATTGCAGGTGGAAGCTGCAGGCAGATCTTTAAAACTTCTCTGTAAGCTTTGGGCTCTGGTGAGCACCAAAGATGGGGGGATGCCCTGCCAGTCTGTATCAATGAGCAACAGCAACCTGATACTGCTCTTCTGCCCAGCTGAGAGTCATTAGTTTTGTTGGAATTGGATTGAGGGTGTCTGTAAGTGTGATGCCATTATTCTTTCTCAAAGTAACTACAGTTCACCCAGAGGACCCTAATAATAACAGAGCCCTTGGCCTTGTACCTGCTGTACATGTCCCGTCCGAGAAGCAGGTCCTGACCTGCAGTCCACCTACTCTACTGGGGGAGAGTGGAGAGGTACACATGGGGGATTTTGCAACATTGCAAACAGAGAATCTGTCCGAAGGAGTCAGATTTTTGAGTGCTAAGCCACAAATTCTTCCTCATAGCCATGGTTGGGAAAAGCTGCCTTTGTGCCTGGTTATTTTGCAGCATGGCTCACTGGGACTACAGGAGGCAAGTTTTAGCAGCAGGAGATGCAGGCCAGTGTTACTTCCTGGGGGTCTGCTCACTACCTCATCAAGTTCTCCTTAGAGTAGGTTTGGAAGACAAAATTTATAAAATCCAATATTTCCTTCTTTTTCTCTCATCCCTTTCTCTTGCTTGTGAATGTATTAGTCCTTATTGCAAGGACTTTCACAGGCACTGAGCCAGGACTGGCTGGGATTCTCAGCCACAGATAACAGCTTCAGATCTGTTAATTTCCCTTTTCTCCTGCAGCCCGTCCCCTTCCCTTCTTTGTGTTTTTATACTCCCTGATCTTCCCTTTCCAATTATTTTTTCCCAGGATGTTTTACCTATCAATCTCCAAGTTATTTGTTACTGTACTGCAAAGGGCTTTATGCATTCTCCCTTTTCCTTTTTTTCCTCTCTCTCTTACTTTCTTCTTATTTTCTCTCCAAAACAACATTCCCCATTAGAGCTGATATGCACTACCAGCTACAGATCCTGCCTACACACCTTTACTGTGTGTGATGGTGCCCCAGCACCCTTTGTGCCACAGGTGGGTGGGGAGACAATTCAGTCCCGCAGGATACTCCCACACTGCAAACTCTGGGAATATAAACTAATCCCAGTGCCTTGCTCCTGCCATGTAGTGGTGGTGAATTTAGTGATGGGGTAACTTGAAATGCTAAAATACCTGGTGGCTATTCTTTTGTTGGTTTTGCTTATGAAGAATGCCATAATGGAGCTGCAGTGAGACCCAGACAGGAAGGCCTGAGGAGTGTGACTGTCAGGCAGCCTGGTCAAAGCGGTCACAGATTCCAGGCTCCTGTGCTCTCCTGCTGCTGCAGAGCAACGCTGGGCCAGCATGGTTCTTTCCACCAATTGCATGTAATCACAGTGAGGCTGCGGAGCGGTGAAAAATCAGGACTGAATAAAGCCAGCTTCTAAACTGCCCTTATCCCACTGTGTGCCACCGGGGAAGCAATCCTATGCGGTGCTTACCACGCAGCTGGTTTGAGTTCACCTGTGCCTAAATCTCCTGATAGCACAGCACCAAGCAGTGGCACTAGAGCAGGGAACACTGCTCTCTTTTAGTAGCCCAAGTCATTACTAAGAAAGAAGGTGGAAAAAAAATTTTTGTGGACTCACTTGGATTTGCCAACTAACCTAGGCTGCACTCAGCTTTAAATTCAACTGCCCTGGAAAATATCCTCAAGAGATTTTTGAACAGGAGAGTCAGAGATATTACAAAAAGGAATTGTTTACTTGAGATTTCTACCAATTCTGGGCAAAATCCCATGAGAACAGTTGTTCTTGTGAGGTTTTTTCCTGCATCTGAACAAGAAAAAAAATATGTTCTTAAAGCATTACATCTCTCACCACAGAGGAGTGGTGTATCTGGAAATTCAATTCTGACACTTCAGTCATAAAGACTGAAAAATGAAGTTGGTTGAATAGTGTGAGACTATTTTTACCCCTCGTCACATCCACAATGTCTCCTATGTGTGGGACAGCTCTGCTGCCAGGAGATGTCAGCTCTGCTGCCAAAAGAGCACCCCAGCCCAGAGGTGACATGGTGGGATATGATTGCCATGAGAGATGAGTGGTTCTTTGCAGCCCCATATCCCTCTCATTGCCTGTCCATGTGCTGCAGAGCTCCAAAACCAAGAAATAGAATAGACCAAGCAGCTGGTTACTGGCAGAAAGGTGACAGAAGTGGCCACAGCTGGCAACTGGAGGAGAATAAACAGTATTTTAGTCTGATTTTGTAGAAAGAAGAGGGCTAAAAAGTTCAGTCTTGTAGGTGCTGTGTGTGAAGTGTTCAGGTACGTCGGGTTCTGGCGATGATGGACTTTTGGGTACCACCACCAGGTCCAGACTCTGGGGAGTGAGAGATGTTCTGTGAGGGGTGGAGTTATGAGGGACCCTGGTGAGGGCCATGCTGGCACTGCTGGACACTGACCCACAGCCCCTCAACAGGCAGAACTGGGGGGTGGCAGCAGCAGGTTCCATCCATGAGCCAGGGACAGGGCTGGAGATAGACACCTCTACAGGAGGAGCTCAAGTGGGCTTGAGGGGGTGCAAGAATCTTCCTGAGAAATGTAGCAACCTAAGTTGGTAAGACAATGTGCAAGATCTCCCTTGTGACAACGGGAGTGGAAATCTGACTCCTGAAGGTCCTGCCTGAATTTCTTTGATGGTAAGACTGCAAAGGGCACTAGTGCTGCCCTGGCTGCAGCACAGGCCCAGCATTACATTGTAGCATCCAAGTAGTGTTCTCTTCTCCTATCCCATGCCTCTGTACCCACTGCCTGGGTCTCCTGGCCGTGGATGTGGCCTGGCAGATTGTTTATGCACATTTGTGCTCCCTGGGCAGCCCATTGAAGCTGCACCTTTCTCCAAATCCATTGCTAAGACGTGGTAGGATCAAATCAAGAACTTCTGGTAACATTTTGCTGCCTGTGAAGATTAAGCACATGATTTTGGTATAGCATAAGGTGCACGCAGCTTTGATGTGGCCAGGAATGGCTCCAAATGCAAAATGGGTCAGGATATATGCACAGCTCCACTCCTCAACTAAAGAACAGGAGCTGCTGCTCTCCTCCAACCCAGCTCAGTCCTCCCACTCTCAGCATCATGAACAAAGCAGCAGCCACCACCCTGGGATGTGGGTGCTGGTGATGGAGAGCATTGTCTTTGGTCACGATGCTGTGCCATGTGGACTTCAGCTTGGAGTCAAGCACCTGGAGCTATGGTGACACCATGGTGGCAGGTGCTGCACACCTGCATGTCTCTGCTGCTCTGACATCTGAACACTGGCACTGGCTGGGCACTTCCCCCCAAGGGCAAATCCCAAAATTTCTCCCTGAATTTACCCAGCAGCAGTGGGGAGGGTGATGCTGCTGGCAGAACTGTCACCCAAGGCACTTCCACAGGGTCCGTGACTGAGAGGATTGTTTGCAGCTAGCTCAGATAACAGAAATCTCAGGCTGCTGATACAATGCAAAACAAAAGGCATAGTTTGCATTTGGTTTTCATAAGGAGGCTAGATATGACCCGAGGTATGCAAATACTTTGTGATGAAGAGAAAAAGCTTCCAGGACTGTGGAGGTGTAAGAGTTGACAAATTATGCGGCATTATGGAATAATACCAGATTTTTTTTGCAAATTGAGGAACAACAGCTATTAAGCATGTCAGTATTTTGGGAGCAGAGGAATAGAAAGCATTGCTGTCACATACACAGAGAGGAAAGGAAGTGAACGCAGCAATGAACAGGTGAGAGAGCCTCACGTTGTTATCCATAGGAGGATGAAAGTACTAAATCCTTATTTAATCCTTGCAGAGTTATTTAAAATATTAGAAGTGGTGAGCCTCAAAGGGGATTAGGAATGGTCACAGAGGGTGAGTTAAATTACAAAGTTAACATTTGAGGTTTTTGTACTTATTTGCAGGAGTAAAGCAAGTACTTCTTTTTCACAATTCTTCCTCTTTTTTTTTTTTTTAATTGAGAAAAACATGCTCACCACATACTTAACTTACCAGTATTTGTGTCCTTTAAATCCAGAGTGTGAACCTGGAACTTCATCCCTGTCCCCATTGTTTACTCCGCAGAAGTCCCCAGCCCCACTTACCAGGCCCCTGGTTCTGCCACTGCTGAGAACCCACGCACCTCACAGATTCTCAGTCAGCATTAACCTCTTGCCTTCCCTGCCTCTTTCCTCCTGGAGTGTAAGCAGTGATCTGATTTTCCTTCTTCATAAAGGTGACACTTGTCTCCCCTGCTTTTTGACCCAACATTTTTATACCCCTTTCTCTAGAATCAAGGGAGGAGTTGAGTCTTGTCTTCTAACTGCACCCTTATTCCTCCCAGTCCTTCATTTGTCTTCTGGGACTAGTATCACTCAAGTTGCCAATGATCCCTTGTGAGAAACTGGAAAATTAACGGTTAATGGCTCAAACAATTGACCATTTGCTAAAGCAGTGGGTGCTTTGCTGATGCTGTGCAAGGTCACAGTCCAGGTGCAGAGGGGATGCACACCCACCACCAGAGGCTACATGAGGGTTTTGGCCCAGATAAGGGAAGAGGCCAATAAGAAGCAGACCCTGCAGAAATGGGATAATGCTTTTTATCATGCCAATGTCCTCCCTTACTCAACTGGCTCAGGTGTAAAACTGCCCCCCCCACCCCAACAGAGGTACCAGAACATTCACATATAGTCCTGAAGGTGTTCCTACCTTCTGATGGGGCATAACTGACTCAACTATGCTGGCCTGAGAGGCAGCTGTCATGTCTTAGAAGGTGTCATAAACCATCAAAGACCCTGAAGCACCCCTAGACTCATTTTTGAGACCTTCCACCAGAGGACTGGATGTGATCCACAGTGTTACATCAGACAGTGTAAAATTCCCTGCCCCAGGAGAAGTATCTGGGCATTCCCACCTGAATCTGAACTTGCTGAATGTTGTGTTTCGCAGGCTTCCCCCATCCCTGATAGATCAAGACTGTGACCATCACTTTGATCAATGGACATCAAAATTGCAACAATCGAGTCTCACACTGGATCCATGGGTGGTAATATCCTTCTACTCTTACCCTTTCTTTTTCTTTCTTTTCCTTATACACTTTTTTAAAGTGTTATTTTTGTGTTTTTATATTGCTATATTTCTACAGATAATAACCAAAGCAGCTACATACCTACTTCCCATTGCAAGCAAATTATTCTGAAATAAACCTGCCATATGCATATTTATAAATACTGGTCATTTAGTGGCATTTCACTCTAGTCTGCCCCAAGGCATCTACTAAGAAGAACCTCACTTACTCTGCCTGTAGGGGTGAGTCATAACATCCCTGAAAAGCTCTACTATTCCAGTTTAATTTACTTGTGTTCATGCTGACAAATCTCAGACCTGTCCATCACAATCTTACAGCAACCTCATATTAAGGTGGACTTTAAGCAACTGGATCTAGATGGACTGCTTGATCAGGGGCACTTTAGCTTTAGTGTGACACTTCAACAGCTGACATACTTGTCTTCAGCACCATGATGGAGTCAGTTTTCCCACATAAGCTGTTCCAGGAGGAGAGGGTCTTCTGCAGGTGCTGGAGGATGGATATACTGGAGAATCTGACTCCAGCACTTGAGGCTTAGGGAGCTCTCTGAGACACCTATCCACAGCTAGGGTGCCACCCCAAGGACAGGCAGTGAAAGGTACAATTTAAGTGCCTGTGTTATGAGAGGACAGTTTGAAATGTTCTGCCTATGTCTGAAACAACTTCACCAGGCTGGCAGATGCAGCACAGAGTGACCATGTGCTGCTGGTGTGGACACTGTGTTTGAGGAAGAAGATTCTTGAGCATCTCAAATATCACTAGAAGCCTCTGTTTAGGCAACTGAATACAGTCAGTTGAGCCCTGAGGGCAAGCTGTCCTCCCAGCTATTGAGGGTGCCTAAACAGAGCCACTTGCATTACTCTAGATGTCCCAAGCTACTTGGGACACTTGCTTAGGCTGATGAGCATGGCAGCAAGCCTGGGAGGTCACTGCTGGAATGCCAGCAAGGTGCCTACAGCATCTCAAATTGTTCTCGGTGTCTGTAAATCACTGTAGATGTGACTGTGCTAGAGAGCTGAATCACTCTTTGTGCTCCACTGACTCTACTGACTAGGTTCCCCTGGAGTGTAATACGAGATTAAGCATGCAGCTCAAATGGTGGCACCTTGATTTAGTCTGAACCTGAATTCTGTCCTTAGAGCTGACAGTCTAAATGTAGCCCTGTATTTTTTTTTCTGTAGAGCATTTAGCACACTTCAGGAGTTAAAAGTCTTAATAATGACGGCAATGTAATAATACCAGTGAAATAACATAATTATTCTTATTCTAATTTGCTAAAAAGAAAGTCCTATTCATTCTTCTATTCGTATGGCTCTGTAGAAAAAAAGAGATGAAGTTCATTTGGTCTCCAAAGTTTATCTGTAATTATATTATATATACTTAAATGGCATTTAGTGTGTGTGTATATATATATATATATACACACATATATGACATATTGCTCACATTAAGAAATAAAAAATTCCCACTAGCAGAGGTAGAAACTAGAAGATGCTGGCTACAGCCCCCTTGGAGCAATGAAAATTCAGGGGCTTCTTTGGAACAAAGTCAATTTGTTTTCACTCCTCCACCTGGCGCCTTCAGACACACAGAGGACTCCTGCCTAACGCTGTGTTACCCAGCCTTGGCTGCCTCAGCCTGCCTGTTCTTGGCTGCTCAGCACTGTGCTGGCTTTATTTTTGCTAAGGCTGGGCCAACAGCACTCTGTCTGGGCTTTGCTAGCAGAGCTGCCTCTGAAAGCCAGGGAGGGTGGAGAACCTGGCTCCGTCTGTCCTCATGGTTAGTCTGACAAGCCGCTCCTGTAGGAGGACCAACTGAAATGTTGTTTCTCCAATTTATCCTCTGCCAGCTCTAATTTTTCATGTTCTATCTATGCTACAACTTAGTTGATGCAGCAGGTGCTTTTTAAATAAAGGGAGAGAAATACTGCTTTCTGTTTATTTATATATGTTTGATAACTTCTAGGAGGACAGATTCTGCCTCTGACATCCTTAATAGAAACTGGATTTGAGAGATCTGCTGTAGTATGAAAGAACCAGGTGTCAGAGAAGGGCTCATCCTCCAGGCAACCCTAGCCTTTCTCCCATGAGGCAGGACTAGACTTCGCATATGTGGTCTCTCAAAGGTTCTGCTTTAGACCCAAACAAATGATCAACTGGCAGAAAATGACATCTTCCTTCCAAATTGGAGGTGGGGAGTGAGTTGATTTACTTTTTAAGGAAACACTGGCACACACCAGAAATGCCAAAAATTTGTATCTGACTGAGTTACAGCCAGTGCAGTCACCTGTTCAGGTTCCTTAGTGTTTTCCTTGTGGCTGTGGATTAGGAAGTGGGTTATTTTTACTCATCTACAAAATGGCAGAGTTTGTTTCTATAGAGTAAACCCTTGCAGCTGGGGACATGAGAGTAAAAAGATGAGAAAGTCATGTTTGCCTGTTTTAAAAATCAAAACTTTTCACAAGTAAAGAGCAACCTCCAGCATGTCTAGCTGTTCAGAGCTCCATATACCCAAGTAACCCTGAGTCTGTTCATTCAGTTTGGCCAGAGGCCTCTGGTCACTGATACCCCTCTATAGTTGTTCACGGCCAGCTTGAGTTTCCTGGCAAATTTTGATTTTTAGTGGGATTTCAAGGGTCCTGGTGCAGCAACCACCTCTGGTTGCAGAGATGATGGAGGCAGCAGGACAGGTCATTGGGCTCTGGTCCAGATTTCACAAAGAGGCATTAAGCATGTGATGGACCACAGAAGGCTTCCAGGTAAGATGGAGATGTGTGAGAAAATTTTACTCTCCTCTGCTGTATTGGGAGACATCTCCTGCTCCTCTAGTTTTGCCCTTCCCAGGTGAAGGGACAGAGGGAAATGTGGCTGGGTGGTGGAAGGGCTGCAGGAGGTGAGAAGGTGGCAGTGGGATGGTGGAGACATGTTACACTCAGCTGGGAACCAACTGCCAGGGATAAGGAGCTGTTGAAGGAGGTGAGGAAATAAAGAGCTGGAAAAGAGCAGAAGTGTTCAGTTGGTGGGTGTGTGAGAGAATTGTTAAACCGTTTGCAGAAAGGGCAATTGCACTGTCAGGGAGATTGGGTGGGGCAGGGCTGATTCTAAGGATGGCAGTGAACAAATGGACCAGGCAGAGAAGAAGCCACAGGGAAAAGACAGCAAGAGATGGAAAGAC